>BMAO01015406.1:0-23387 GCA_019973975.1 Trichonephila clavata | reverse complement strand
CGGGTTCGAACCCCGGCCCAAGTCGGTGGATTTTCTTGATGCAGGAAATCGGCAGCGGCTATGTCGGTATGATTATACGGCATGTGAAAAATCCTTAGGGTGTCTTTTGGCTTGGATGCTCTCGGCAAATTAAATCCTAGCACAAAGTTCGCATCGTCAAGAGTTCAGGTGCCTCCCTCTGTGGAGGAAACTGAGCGTCAAAATTGCTTGCTGTAACAAGGTATCGCCTATATGGTGTAGCGCTAAAAAGTGGTACAGCTCCTACGGAACGTACTAGGTCTGCGAAGGTTTAAAATACTAATGCGCAGCCCCAATGAAACAAAAAAAAAAACTCTTGATGCGCATTAAATGAGCTCTACAAAAGCACCTGCGTTTTCCCTTGCATTAGTTTCTGATGAGCGCGAGTCCATATGAATATAGAAGTGTAAAAAATATATATTGGACGTAGGAAAAACGTATCGGTACACGTGTTTTTTGGTTTTTTTTTGGGATCTTAAAAGCGAAACAGAGGGGGGGGGAGTTAAGTGATGGAAAAAGCCAAAGAGGCCGTAACCGATTCTCCAATATTTTAATATAAAAAAATTCAAAGATATTATGGTATAGCTAGTAAAAATATTACCAATAATCTACACAGCACGAAAACTTCTTTTTATGCTGTTTATTTTTATCTTCTGTCTTTAAACGAGAACCCTCCTGCGATTATAAATGCCTGGGGCAAATTTCAAAAGACAGAAGCTGAATGTAACGAAAGACACTATGATCATAAACACATGCGCTATAATGAATTAAATTAAGCCAATGTTTTTAAAAATCTAGGTTATCCTAGATCTCTATTATTAAGAAAATGTTTACATGGAAAGACTCAGAACCCAAAGGAGTCAGTTAATAAAACCATATGGTCAATAATTCCAAGATCTACAATTGTGGAGTTAAAAACTCTATAATTTGGGGTAAATATGGATATTGCACCGTTCAGTATGAGTCATGTAGCCAAATTAATTATCTGAAAATATTGTGATATTAAACCAAGTTATAACTGTGTTTCATGCTTCAAAAAACCAGATACACGTAGGATTCGTGCAACCCAGCGAAAGCATCTTGAGTTCCCAAAAAAAGGCAATATTGTTGAAAACAATGAAAAAAAGAAAATTAGAAGTTCTTTTGCATAAGCAGAGAATAAAAAAAAAGCTTCATATGCTTCTTACAATTTTTTTCTCTACAGTCTGTTTTCTCAAAATGTAACATTTTTCACTTCATGTACCTTTTTCTCAAAAACTACTTATCATATAACCCTCAAATTTTCAGTGAGCATACTTTTAACATGTTCACACACTTTGATTGAGGAAATTAGGTGTATCTAACAAACTTCTTTAGATATAAATTTTTTTAACTAAATTTTAGCGCAAAAAAATTCGTAATTAATTTAATCTTTAATAAAAAGACAAACCCCTTGTTTAAAGTGTTATTGATAGTACACACAACCTACTGTAAAATTTTATCCATGAGAAGTAAGTAATTTCTGAGAAAAAGGTACATAAACCTTTTAACTAGCAATTAGCATGGGCTCCAATGGACGTGGCGGATCCCCTTAAAGGATTAAAACCCATATTTTTCCAGATTTATTTATGATTTCTCATTAAAAGGATTGATCCTTGAATTTGTTGACAACTTTGTTCGTGATTCCTAGAAAAAGAATATCTTAATAGATTGCGCGTACCTTACTAAGTGGTTGAAACTTTTCCCAAAACATTTACGTAATTTCTAAAAATAACTAATATTTCCCTTCACTTGAGCAAGTGATTATGTGATTTATATATTTCCCTGTTTTTTGTTGTATTTGAATGTGGAAAAAGGGTAATTTTCTCCCTTGGTTTTTGGCACTCTTGCGGTGAAGAAACAGAACGTGTAGCGAAAGATCGCGTAAATGGACACTTTTTCTCGTACGCTTAAATCACGTTAATAAATACTTTGTCTTTTTCTTATGTCACGAATAGATTCAAAAAAGATGAATGCATTACACACACACACACCTTTAAAGTGGAACCTTTTTTTTATTGACCAGCTAATATGTTATAATAGCAACAAAATACTTTAATTAAACAATAAACAAACAAAAGTACTATTTTTGAAATAAAAATAGACATTTTGTAATTAGAAATGCAAAATAACTCTATTTACTCAGAAAATATAACCCAATAAAAAAATTATTAAAGCATAAATCTCGTGAAACGAAAAGTATATAAATCAGTCCTTCTACAAAGACTACCTAATAAATTACTATAAAATAACCTTTTTGGCTTTCTGAGAAGAAAATTTGTCAATAGTTTCGGTGAAATCCATTTTTTCGAGGTTTCGGATTCAATAGAGATGATGGCTAAATCTGAAAGCCTTTCTAGTGTCATATTATTTGTTGAGTAATTTTTCATTTACTGAAACTTCTTTTCCCTGAAGCTGGAGAAACAGGTAAGGTTAAAAAATTCTTATTGCTAGAGAAAAATTAGGAGATCATTCTTGACTATAATTTCGAATACCTCAATTGACTGTTTTTACCTGGAAAAATATTTTTGAATGAAGTCATTTCATTAAAGGGTAGTATGCCATTTATATCTTTCACAATACTTCCTTCCTCCTGTACCTGTAACTTAATATTCAAGTCCATTTCAGGCTTTCATGAAAATATTGTTGTGAAACTCATACAGCAAAGAATATCGAATAGCACTCAGGTATAAGTAAATCGTTCATTAGACGAAGATATCGTGAATTCTGAAGAATTTGAAGCTGCCTCAGAAACAAAAATAACTATTACTATGAGTTTTGAGATGGGAAATTCGAGATCAATGCCTAAATCTCAAGCAAGTATTGTTACTGAATCGACGGATATCTTAAAGTTATCATCAGATCTTTGGGAAACTAAATATTTATTTAAGATTATTTAAACCTTCAGTGCATTCCACTTGATGTTTAGTTTAGGATTTTTAAGCAATTTACTCAATACATCAATTCTTGATAAAAAAAAATCACACCGAATTAAAATTGGATCAGATTTAAACGTTTCAACTTTTTTTTTCCTGTCTCAGATGGTATTTCAAATTAAGGCCTTTAATGCGGTAATAATTTTTAGGTCTTGTTTAAGAGGTCTAAAAGCATTAATACGACCTTCGTTCTTTGTTTTCCCATAACGGTTTTAAAGTTAGACTTTTCACGTGTTTTTTGGAAAATATCATCGATATGGAGACAAAGAAAAGTAATTACATACCACTTGTGCTATATTAAAAAAACAGAAATTTAACCAATGTAGCTGGCAGCGTCATTAACGACGCGATTTAATGTATGAGTATCACACAACACGTACATACAATATAAAAATAGGTTTTTTTTTCCTCCTATTTTATCAATGCAACATAGGTGCTAAATGTAGTAAAAAAAATTTATCTCATGTTAATGACTTAATATTTGCTAGCAAATATTGAAATGGATTATAGCTCATAATATTAAGAGTACTTTTGTGTGATATTTAGATTAAAAATCCTTAGTAAAAAAAATCTATTTGAAATTCACAAAAAAAAATTTTTGTTTTCTTCTCTCCTCTACGTTAATTTGAAGTGATTTTTCATAATTTTATAAATGCCACTCTATTTTTAATATACAAGTGAGGAAAAATAATAAAACCAAGAAAATAATTTTAAATAATTTTTCATAAGAAATTAATGTTTGTTGCAAATTACCGTTATATCTGGAAAACAAATTTTTAAACCTAAACACCAAAAAGTATATCTGAAATATGTTGAATTGATTAAAAAAATTGACTGTATAAACAGTTTATTTCTTACATATTTATAGCCAATTTCTAAATGCGGGAAAATATTTTTAAATTATTTTTAAAAAGTATTTATATATATATAAAAACCTGCTGCATAAATAGAATATCTGAAATTTTTAGGACAACGAATAAAATAAGAGAATGATCTGGCCGTATACCAAAACCGACAGTAATTGACAATTTTGATACTTAATTTATAAATGAATGTATCAGGCTAAGTATTTGGAAACAATTCAGCACGGCTTCATTAATTCAGTCTCAAACATGATGCATACAGGAAATGTTATGAAGAATCATTGAATAGATAAATTCTGCTAATATAGAGAAAACAGCAAACACGGTGACAAGGTAAGGGGCTAAGTCAACGTTTCTCAAAGTGTAGGGTACCCCCTCCCCAGGAGGGCATAATTACTCTACGAGTAAAGCGTGAGCATATTAAAAAGTCGAAAACAAAAGATTTTTTTTAAAAATTTAATTTACTGAAGTAACAAACCAAATACATTTTGACATAATAAAAAATAAAATACACATTTACCTTGATATAATACACTTATAAATGTATTAGTACTACACAATGTATTTTATAATTAATTTAACAATATAAGTTAAGAACAAGTTTAATAATTACAAGTGATACGATGGGCTTGTCACATATAAAATTGCATACAAAAATTAACACTTATCTTGGTAATTTGTACGGTTTATAACTAATCCCTTAACTGTCGATTAAAAGTTACGTGATTCGCTCCCTAATGCCACCTTTTCCCCCATAGGCACGCGTTTGTGATGTATTAGGGGAGGGGGGGATAAAAGGAATGCATAAGCCAAATTACCTGAAATTAGTAAATCCTTCGCAAACATTGTCAAGGTCTTTTTATTGTATTCCAAAGCCTTTGGAATAATTTTATGTATAGCAGTGCACAGAAAAGATTATACTTCGGAAAGACGTATATATATGTCCATTGAAATTAACGTTTTGGTTGAGCGAGATGTTTATTTATATGGTGGCACTTAAGAAGTTAAAGTCGTATTATAGCTTTAGCGTCAAATTATAGTATTCAATTCAAAGCATTGTTATTGTAAAGAGGGAGGGGGTGCGATGAAAATTATAATTGAACATTGGGTAGCAAATATTGAAAGTTTAAGAAGCACTGAACTAAGGAATTAAATATAAATTTCTGACCTTTTTTTATATTAAAATGCTTTGTTTCACGTTGGGAGCATAGCTTATGAGAAACTTTTTTGAAAAAAATAAATCATCTATTATTATTTATTATTTTTAAAACAAAATTTAGTGGAATTATTGCCTGTGCAGAATAGTCATGGTTCGAAAGTGCGAAGTTAGTCAGAGAAATGTTTGTTTTGACTACAAATTCCTGACTGCTCAACCGTTTCGAACAAAAGACAGCCACTTTATCACAGATTTTTTTAAATTAGAAGTAAATGCCTATTGTCTTCGTAAGGTGATCGTGGGAAAAATGCGCTGATGTATGCGAATGTTTAGGCGCCAGTGCTTTTAAAAAGACCTCACAAGTTGTTTATAAGATCTATAGTGTGTACACAACTGCACTGTCATTTGCTTCAATAAAAAAAAAGGTGCAAAACCCATTTGTTTCCTCTGTTTCTCAAAACATTGGTGATTGCCCTGCCACATCTCCCCCCCCCCTAGTGTTTTCTCCCAACGCCAATATGACCTCTACCTTCAGTCAGCAAACTGTGTTCCACCAAGCATATCCAGGAGCTCCACAAGTCAAAATAAAAATTCGAAAACAAAAAGTAAATATGTATGCAAAATAGATTCCTGTTCTCTATGGAGTTTATACAATCATTAAGAGTACCTAAAATTGTGTTACTCAAAGAGGGTCCCCCGAGGAAATTTAAAATATAAATTCGACGCCGGACAGCCTTTTTTCCCCTGTTATTTCCAGCATTTTTTATTATAATATAATTAAAAAAATATTAAGACATTTTTTTCTCTCTTTATATGTACTACCTAGATTATAAGCATTCTGTTGCTTGAGTGTGTGGGATCCAGGGTTCCACAAAATTATTTTATACTCGCTAGCGCAATGTTTTGCACACCTAACACCTGTAAAATAATATTTCTCAGATGAGAAAACTAAGCTAGAATGCGTAAATCAGAAGGCTTGCCCATGAAGGGGAGGGAACAACTTATTGACATATCAACTGATTCAACGTTAAAACTTATGTTACATTTAAACAGGAACAGCTTCTAAATTTTAGGCTGCGAAATTTGCATAATACATAGATGTTTCACACACAGTTATAAACATTTAAATGCCCTTTTGAGCAACGTATTTATGTTAGAAACATTTCTCGTATGTGGCAACAAAACAAATTAACGCAGAATGTGAAATGCGATTGTAGGCAGCTACAATGGACCTAAATTTCCACATTTGTGCAAGGGGATAAAAACACGCACACGCATACTTTTGTTATTAAATATAATACAAGGGTTGAAATGCGTGCGTGAATTAATGCTATAAATGTCACGTTTCTCAAGCTGTGGGTCACCCTCCCTAGAGGGGCGCGTGCATATTGAAAAGTATAATACTATGCGAATATTGAAGTGTTTTTCAAACAGGCTTTGTAATGAAAATTATTTAATCAAAATGAGCTGCAAGATTTTATCTCAAATATTTTTATACCAAATATATTAACAAGAAACTACCTTTTAATGGTAGTATAACATTTTTACTAAAAAGAAAAATCGGGGCTGTTAATGAGCATTGTAAGGCCATAAGCAAAAAAATCACTTATTTCCTCTATTTTGTTTTCTAAATTGTAAGGTGATTATTAAATTGAAAACTTTTAATTTCCCCAAATGCATGTTGAATTTAGACACTCTTATGTCTTAGGTAATATTAACCATATTAGATATTTTCCTAAAGCAGCTTTCGCAAAAATCAATTTTGAGACGTTTTTGTTAAGTATCATTCCACAGTCGTGTCGCTGATAAGCCGGAAATTCTATTGTGGTATAGCCAGCTCTGTCACGAACTTTGCTATCAAATGAAGGATGTACGTTAAAAGTAGACATTAATAAACAATGTATGTGAACCAAAAAACTGTGCGCTAAAGTTCTGTTTTTATTAAACTATGCTATGCTATTGGGAAATCGAAACTTATTTTGATTTTTCAATAACTATTTAAAATTCAGCATATTAATTCGACGCATTATAAGTTTTATTTTTAGAAATTGTACAAAATTTTTGCTTGATTGGTAGAATTATATGCGGCCCTCCTCGTGCGGTGCACGTTCTGCACACCTGCTTGGATCGGCCCTGTGCTGATAGTTTTTTTCTTTCTTTGATTTGCATGTATTTTTAATTGTTATAGTGATATTTTTAGTTCTGAAGTGGCACACTTATCCGATAGGACAAACCCGGGACCTTTGGGTCCGAACCGTGTAACTTAGCCACTACACCAAAATGATCACCATGGTGCGGAGGTTGTTACTGACTAATATAGATGGAATCGCTACACTAGTGAGTTGGTGGATAGGCGAACGAATGATGTAGTTGTTATATAGAGCGTGTTAGCTGCTGCGTCACTAGTTGTGATGGCTTTGCTGGATGCGTCATTCGTGCGTGACGGCTTGAGGGTTGCGTCACCGCGTGAGGGCTTGAAGATTGCATCACTATGCGACAGCTTTGGTTGCATTTGCGGTGATAGATGCGCCACGACAGTTCAGAGTTTTCTTTTTCTGAGTTCAACAGGTCACCAATGAATGCACGCTTATCCGATAGGCAGAATGGATTTGGGTCGAAACGAGTAACTTAACACAACCAAAATGATCACCATGGTGCGGAGGTTGTTACTGGCTAATATAGATGGAATTGCAACAGTTCTATTGTTTTTAGAAGATGCAGTTTGTCAACGGTACTGAAATGCTTTTCAATCGAGATTTTCTTAGTGGTGAAGTGGGAATTTTTCTTTGAAGGCAGGAATTTAAATCCTTGAAAATATTCGATAAAGAACAGGGATTGGCAAGGCAATGTGCAGTTTATTGCTTGAGAAGAAATGAAAATGGGAAAATAGTCCAGAAAGATCGATATATTTCTGTCAAGATTGCAATGTAAAACTTTGTATTGCACAATATTTCAAATTGTGTTTGCTTTTATATGCACACATACACACAAAACCCTCATCCGTGTGAAAAAGAGATACGATCATGAAAATTTTTACAAGTATGAGAAAACTCCTTTTAAGATATATGAAACATTCTTCTCAGCAATCAAAGGGTACTTATAAAAAGCAAACTTTTAAGGGGTTTTTTTTTTTGTTCGCAAATTATAAAATAAAAAAATAGTGTGAAAATTTTAAAATTAAAAAAAATAAAATTCTTCTATTTTTCATTCTATTAAGCCTTATACTTAGTAATATGCAATAAAAAGAATGTGGCTTTTTCTTAAGCAATGTGGGAGAAAAAAATTTGACCGGTTAAGGGATGAATATCATTTATATTCTTACAAAAAGGTTAAATGTTTTCGACGCAATAAATTGATATGGAATCATTTTAACGTTCATACTTATGAAAATGGATTCTTATTTTTCCTATTCGCAACTTGTATGTTACGAAGAAATCTCAAAAACATACATTAATCTTCTAAATAATAAAAAGCAGCTTTGGCGTTTTGTTATTTGGATAACGTTTATTTAATAATGAAAAAAAAAAAAAAGGAAGTTTCAAAGATACGAGAAAAAGTCAAAAAGTAAAGGGATTTTTGCTATTTCTATTTCCAAAGTTTGGCAACAGCGCTATTATCCAACGCTGAATGAGGAGTAGCCGGCCACACTTCTAACCGTCTTCCCTCGTAGGCGTTGGAATCTAGCAGATCGTTCAACATGGCAGCTCCATTGTTGATCTCCGCCAAGGAGGAAAGGAGGGCAGTAATTCGCTTTTTGTTTTTGGACGATGTTATACCTGCTCCGGATATCCCTTCCCTTCCACAGTGGCGTAACGTACACCTCCGCAATCCCCGTATTACTCCAGGACAGGGACTCCAGTATTACAGGGACTCCAGGGGGGGTCCAAAGCCTTACTGACGCTAAGTACGTATTTGGGTTTGGAGCCAAAACCTGAGTTTGCAGGGGGCGGGGGCTAATATTCTCCGTTACGCCACTACCCTTTCATCACTATACCTGTTAAGAATCCTCTAACGAATTCTCTTTGTAACCGCCAGAGGGCGTCTGAACACTATGTAAGTAGATACTTTTGTTTTTGTTTACAATGACTCTGAACTCTGTACTTGTACGCCGAACGTAGCTCTCCCAGCTTGAAGGTGCCAGGCCTAATAACACTGGATAAATAAATTGTTAAGTTTATTGTTAACGATGGCTCTTCTTTGATGACTGAATTTAATTGTCTGACCAATGTTAAATATTTTTTAATACCTTCAAAGACTTGATCATTATCCTCAGTGATTAACGTCAATGGTGATATTTCGTCTTCACATACAGAAATTATTCCTTGTTTGAAGCACTCTATCCATTCGTATACCTTGATTCGCGATAAAAAGTTCTTAGTTACCATACTAAGCCTGAATGTGACGAATATAATTTCCGTAGGTTTCACACCATCCGCAAACAAAAAGCGAATCACTGTCCTTCTTTCCTTCTTGGTACAAATCGACAATGGAGCTGTCATGTTGGACGGTCTCCTACACCCCAACCACTACGAGGTGTTGGCATTTTACAGAGTACCTGATCTCTGTTGAGATCTTAAACTCCTTTCTTATCGTTTAGGTGGTTAGCATTCGTTTTGTAATTTGCCCCTTTTTAGTTAAAAAGTAATTAAAATTTAAAGATTGCCATGAAAAAATATGTGAAAAAGCATTTTCTTCGAGCCGGACTTTCGACTGGGATCTTTACGAGTGAATCGCCTGCCCAAACGGGAGGCGAGTTCTCGGTGAGTAGCTGAAGTGGCGGGAAAGTTGGAAATGGTGGGAAAGTGAGAAAACAATAAAAAAACTTCGGAGGGTAGGAAAGCGAAGCTTCCTATTGGACGAGCAGAGTTGGGAGTTCGATTACGCTAGGGGGCGTGATGAAGTTTGGAAAGGTTTTACTGGGAAATTGGTACAGAATACTTAGCAGTTGGCATAGATGGATAAACCCAACTACTCATAGTTTTCGATGACATGCTGATAGAAAACATCTATCCTGTCTTTACCTTTGGCAGCTTTTAGCTGTTTCCCCAATTCTAAAAGAAATGGAGAGTCAGCAAAGAGCTTCCTAATTTCTAATACGGAGTCTATTACGCCGAAGGGCTTTTCAGTACAGTTATCGTTATCATTATCGGTTGAAGGGGGAGTATCTACGCTTTGGACCGGTGTTGCTCTGTGGGTATCGGGCTTTGATTGTAAGTTTAACTTGGTGCCTTTAAGGGCATCTGACGAGACACGTTGCATGGAAGCGTACTACCCCGTATTCAGCGCTGGATACTACGAGCTGATGCCAAACCTTGAGGAAAAGAATTGCAAAAGTCAGTGGCGTAACGTACACTCCAGCATCGCGGGGGGGGGGGGCAAAGCCTGACTGCCGTCAAGTATCTACCCTTTGTAAAATCCAACTTGGGTGCACAAGACCTGACTTTACGGGGGGGGGGGAGCAAATATTCTCCGTTGTGCAGCTGGCAAAAATCCCTTTACTTTTTGGCTTTCCCTCGTAATTAGTACAAAATATGTCTTTAAATATTAGATTAGTCTCTTTAAACTAGATTATTTTAATAGATAAATAAGTAATTTTTTTAAAATCAGTTTTGAACATTCAGTAAATTTATTTTTTAAAAGAGAAAAGAGCAACTTACTCATCATGATATTTCCGGAAATATTTTGACAAATATATATATTTATCCACCTATTGATATGAAATATGGCAGGAGTGCTGCTTTTGTTGAGTAGAGATCTATTTAGGCGGGTTTTGGGAAAACCGACTCTCAAGGGGAGGGGCTGAGAGGGTGTTGTAGGCAAAAATTCCCGTTTTGAACTATGAGGTTTAAAGCACCGATACTCAACCTGCGGCCCGAACCGCATACGGCCCACCGATTCTTTTTAAGTGGCCATTCATGGCCTATTGCTCTGAGAAATTCATTTATTTAAGAACAAAGTATTAAAAACTTGGTGAGAAATTCTTTGTCAAGAAATCAAATACATCAATTTTGCTTTTTTGCTGTCGATTGGGTGTGAATTAATATTCTTTTTCTATTTGTACTGGTGACGGTTAGTGATAAAAAACTACATTGTGGAATAGCTACCATTTTATGGGTGGAACTAATGTTTAACTATCTTTCATATCTTGCAAGCGAAAAATGTTCGAAGAAAATATATCGTTTCAAGACTATTGGGAGTTTGACTAATTTATAGTGAAAAACAAACAGGAATCAGTAATTTTTTATTTGTCCCGAAAGTGCTGTGTTTAAAAAATACCAATAAACAGGAATCATTCAATGATCCTTTACTCAAAGATCTCTTTCAAAAGGTGATAAATATAGGACTTTTTGAATAATATTCGCAACAGCAACAAAGTGTTTTGTCAGTGGTAATATCACAGTGGTAACAGAGACATCCTATGAAGTTTACTATATTATGGTAATCATACGAAACCGTTTACTGTTGCAGAAATTGTGAAGGAGTGTTTCTTAAATGATTCTAATTTAGTGTTAGTGACAAAAATAAAAAATATAAAAAAATAATAATTAAAGAAAGCAAAACAGGAGTTGTAATATTTTGATCAATTTTCCACATTTTAAATTTCCAATGTTATCTTGGTCTTAAAACATTTCTGCCCCTCCCCCTCCCCTTTTTATCCTCATGTTGCGGCTCGCGGGTAATAGCTAACATATGTATGCAGCCCGTGTGAAATAGCTGACATACGTATGCGGCCATGCAGAAAAAAAAGGTTGAATACCGCTGGTTTAGAGACTTGAAATTTGGCAAATATGTTTATTTTGTTCAGTAGAGATCCGATAAGAATTGGTTTTGCTAAAATTGCTTCCAAGGGGGGGGGATTGAAGGGGGCATTATAGATATATAAAAAAAAACACTCCCGTTTTTGGAACATTACACTTACAAACTTGAAATTTGGCTAACGTGTTCTTCCTGTTGAGTATAGATCTGCTAAGAAAGGCTTCTCTGCGAAAATTAACTCCGAAGTACGGGGAATACAAAAATTCTCGTTTTTGAATTATTACACTTATAGTTTGAAATTTAGGAAGTAAGAGAGGGAGTAGAGAGTAACTAAGAATGAGTTTTGTGAAAATATTCCGTCAAAAGGGGGGAGGGGATTGACGGGAGCGTAATAGATAATTAAAAAAATTCCGTTTCTAATCTACTAGTCTTACAAACTTGAAATTTGGCAAACATGTTCCTTCTGTTAAATAGAGATCAACAAAGAAAAATTTATTTTAATTCTACTTCCAAGGGAAGTTCCTTTGGTGTTATAGATTAAAAAAAAAAAAAATTCAAAAAATTCCCGTCTATGAACGATTAGACTCACAGACTTAAAATTCGGAAAACATTTTTCTCCTCTTCAATAGAGATCCACTAAGAAAAAATTTTCCTTAAATTGCCTCCCTGGTGGTTGTGTGGCTTGCGAAGGCATTATGGATTATAAAAATCTAGTAGGTGAGTTATTAGACTTACAGACTTGAAATTTGGTAAGCATGTTTCTTTTGTTGAAAGGAGATTCGTAAAGAACGGGTTTTATGGAAATCAACTCCCAAAAGGAGAAGGCATAAAAATAAATATCCTTCCGTCTTAGCAATTCATGTCATTTCGTTCTTATATCAAGAAGCGAAATCTATAGGAATATTTTTTAATACATTAAAAACTTACTGCTTTGATTATTTAGATAAAAATCACTTAAAAATATTTTTCGTCATACATTATAATGAAAACCCAGCGAAGTGGGTGGGTATGGCTAGTATAAAATGTGTATTTTAAAAATTGTTGTCGTTTTATGATTAAAATAATCAATTTTCAATAGTACATATTTAAAACATCCCATATATTAAAAATGAATACATATCTAAGCAAAATTTAAGTATATAAATAGTCAGATTTAAAAATTTTAAAAATCACAATGGATCTTTTTTTTTCAAATTCCGAAATGAAAAAGAACATTTTGAACTAAACAAATTTCATAATTTTAAACGAAGAATATTTGATATAAGGGTGTATCTGAAATTCTTAAATGAGCAAGTGTTCGAAATTAATCAGTTAATAATTTCATTTAAACATTCCTCCAGATAGATCCGAAAGCCCTGAAGAAATTCACCGTTACCATGAGCAACGAGCTAGCATTCTAAGAATAGTGCGTTCCCATAGCAACAGTGTCCCGCGAAGGATGGAAAGACTGGCTTAGAACTAGCAGAGATTTATCGCTAGAGCATCTGTTGTGTTTTGTGAACTGCATTTGGTCCGATATGCGCAGTTCAATAGCATCGTCAATTCGGCACGTGCGCTTCTAATTCACTGTCCTTCGCGAATTGTGTTCTTAATCGTAAATTTTTTCATCAAACTGCTTTCTACTTTTTAAAATTCTTTACGAATTGTCTGCAAATTTATTATTTTTCAAAGAACAAAGAACTCGATTTATACTGCTCATATTTAAATTTTTATTTTGAAAAAGAAAACAAATAATGGGAAAGAGAAAAGGATCTAGAAAGTCGCGGGAAAGAAAAGTAACTGCAACAAAAAAACCATTGATAGAAAAAGAAGCAACAGCGAAAGATATCACAAAAAAAAGAATTTCAAAAATAAAAAAAGAACCCGTGGAAGAAGTAATCACTGAACCAGAACCTGTGGAAGAAGAATCTGAAGGGATTAAAGAACCAATGAACAAGCAAATTTCTGGAATCAAACAAGAACATGCAGCACAAATTGAAGAAATAAAACAAGAAGTAGAAGGACAAATCGAAGGAATAAAACAAGAACTGGAAGAAGAAGTAAGAAGAAGTAAGCAAATGTTGTTAGAAGATATTGCAAGTCTTACTGAAAATTTCGGGGCTTGGCAGTTGTTTCGGAGAAGGAGAAGAAAAAAGAAGAGAAAGTCGCTAAATGATGCCGGGAAGAAAAAGCAGCCAAAAAAACCGCCGATACCTATTGGATCCTTCTACCAAGCAAAGGTTCCAACGGGCCCCTTAAAATTCGATCCTGATGAGCGAGATCCTGATGAACAACTATGGGAACCTGATGTTCTACCAGAAGAAGAAGTGAAAGAATTCTTGGCGAAGATTCGAAAAGAAGAATGGAAGGGAATGGATGAAGAAAAACTGCTTAATTTACTCCATCGTTGCAATTATGATACCGATAAGGCGTTGAAGGAATATCACAAGAGGCGCTACGTCCCTGAAACCTGGACAGAAAAAGAGTGCCGCCTTTTTGAAAAAGGCCTAGACAAGTACGGGAAACAGTTCTGTTCCATTCAGCAAATGATACAAACCAAAACTAGTCTAGAAATGGCAGAATTCTACTACGTTTGGAAGAAAACTGAACGCTATGATATGTTCATGAATTCCAAGCCACCAAAAGGTTCTAAATTCAGAACGAATAATAGGAAGAAAATGTCCAAAGTAACTGATATTGCTGATCATCTCTTAGCAAAGACGAATGACAAACCGCAAAAGACCGCCCACGTGTATTGCACTCGCAGTATGATGCCAGTCATACCGAAGTCATGAATGACATTATCGTTTTGAAAAAAACTTTGTGTTCGCTCTTTTTGGATCAAAATGTGTCAAGTTTTTCATTTTTAGTTTCATGGACATATACAAAACACTGGTGGGTTTTATCAAGAAAAAGAAGCTGGTATGTCTTGTCAAAACATGAAAGTATTGTGACAATTAGCACAGTGTTTAAGAATGATCAAAAGACAATAAACGTAATAGTAATGTTGAAGTATGCAGTAAAAAGAAAAAAATTATTCTAAAATGTGTATTTTCCTTTTCTTTAAGAATCGTTGAAAACATTATATGACTCCCATTTCAAGTGGATTATATGATACATGTTAATTTAATTTAAGAGGTAAATCATAGATTTTCCTGTTTATTCAATACTTATATATTGTTGTGTATGTGATTTATAGTGTCGTAGTTGGAATTAGCTGTTGAATGTGTTATGTCTTACGGAAGTAGCTTATATCATCAATGTTTTCAAGTGAATTTACATATGAAGTAACGTAAAATGAGGAAATGAAATTTGTTTACTTAAAAACTCTGGTCTCTGAATTTTTGTGAATGATAAGTTCAACTTGTTTCATTTTGTATAATATTAATACATATACTGATAAATTTTGTAAATTAACGATAACGTAAAATTTTTTTAATATTTTTAATATTAGAGTTTTTGATTTCTTTTGAGCTTAAAAAAATATATCAAGTCAATCAAGAACAGATGTAAAATTTTATATGGTGTAAAATAATTAAGAGGTGCTATTGATTTTTGCTATTAAAACTGTGATGATTCTTAGTGGGACATAGCTAAAAACACTTATAATCTGATATGTGATAATTTATAATTGTTCCAAGATTAATAGGCGTCATATCATTTAATGAATATTGTTTAAAATGTCTGTTGTTTGTACATTCCTATCATTTCGGCAAAAATTGCTTGATAGAACTTTTGTGTTACACTTTAATTCTGATTGTTGTTCCGCTTTTGAGCTTCACTCTTTTCTTTGTTTTTATGTAATTATAATTAATTTTTATATGAAGTGTATTTTATCGAAATATATCTGATCTGATTCGTGTTTTATTTAATTATTAATTTATTTTATATTTAAAAAACATGTAGTATGTATTGGATATATCTGTATATGACTATTTGTAAAACTCTTGAGGTTTCACAAATAAATATTTATGTGTTTCAACTTCGTGTTATGTATTAATTTTTGTTTAATGCAGAAGCTTCAAAAGAGCTTCAGAATTTAGCATAGAGTGGCTGGTTTTTCAAAAATTTGATTAGTTTTTTTTTCAGATTATTATCTTAGAATAATATTCAATCAGGTAAAATAATATTTATTTATGCATCGGCTAACAGTAATCTCAGTAATTTTTTCTCTAATTAATAGCATTAATAATAATTTTATTTAAAAATTTGGTATGATAACAACAGTAAAAAAGAAAAATATCACATGACTACCTTTATTATTTATCTAAGTACTGAGAGGTATGCATTCAATTACAGTCAAGACTTCATTTGAATTAATAATTTTGAAATTCATGGTATAAAAAGTTCAGCAAACTAAAATATAAGTTTAAAAAGTGGTTGAGATGAAAGTAAGTATATTTATTTAAATTCAGCTTTTCAAATGAAAATTTGTAAAAAATTTTCTATGAATCATTCTATACACAAACCTAAAACTTTTAAATCTAAAAATATATGAATGATTTTATTTTGTGGATTCTTCGAAACCGTGCTGGTCAAAGCCAAGACTGTGACATGTTTTTTTTTAATCTTTAAAATATATTCATTTATAACTGCTACTTACTTACTACTAAAAAATTTCCAAGAAATTTTTAAGTATATATGCTTTTACAAAAATTTATCTGTAAAGAATCTAGAAAGGTATGGAATTGTCTAAGATTTGTGTTGATGGTAATATTTATAAAATGTGTTCATTCACGTTCCACAACAGTGAATGAAATGTGGAAAATGATTAAAATGGAAATTCTAAATATAATTTTTTTTTAAAAAAATGGAACTGGTTTGATATGACGGGGCAAGGCGCCAACGCTGCTTGGCGCGATAAAGGAATCACGCCAAGCATCACTTGTTGTCTCTGGAATGGAATCCAAGATGGCGGCCTAGCAGTTTCAAATAGTCAGGAAGTTAATTTTAAAGAATTGTTTCGAAAAACATTGAAATTTATTTTTGTTGAAGAATATAGGAAGAGATGGAGAATAACCAAGGTCAATCAATAAATAATGAATGTCAATATAATATAATAAATAGGTACAAACACTAATAATAATATTTAACAATATAAATATAATTTCATAGTAATTATATATAATATTCATATAGTATGATTTAATAATAATTATTATTTTCAATAATAATCATATTGAATAATTTAATAGTAATTATAAAAAAAGAATAATCACCGTAAAGTAATATAGTAAAAATTATACATAAGAATACTCATGAAACATAATAATTATAAATAAATAACATAATATGTAGTAATACTTATAAATAAATATAATAAAAAAGCAATTATGATAAAAACGAATATTAACACATATAATAATAACTGTATTTTTGTATTATATCACACACACACACCATTAATAAAATAATTCAAACGCAATGAAAAGGGTAAAGGGGGCAATAAAAGACCCAGTGAAAATTAGGGGGCGTTGAGATGGCATGGAGGGGCTTGAGCAAAAAAACCAAATATAGTCTTGAAAAAGACTAAAAAAACATGCTGTTTTGTACTAACCAAAGTAAACATGAATACTGCTTACCTTATATTGATTGTATGTATTTAAATTATTTCTATATCACATGTACGAAAATTCACATATATCGGTAGTTCGGGAAGTGGATGAAAAACTTAAAGATTATATTACATATTCAGACCTACATTAAAATGAATGATATAGTGCATTTTAATTTTTGTATCGCACGTTGTCTTCGTCTGTGAGCAGTAGGAAAAATGTTTCGTCTCCTGCATTTCATTATGTTATCCAAGAAACATAATTAAATATGTTAACCAGGAATCAACGTGATTCTTTAAAGGCTGAAACTGTCAATTTATATTTATTTTAAAAACAATAATTTATTATGAATTACTCCGTATCATAAAAACCCCTGCCTGTCTTTTTTGCAGTTAAACTAAAACTTTTATTCCGAATAAAGAAGAAATTCAGTAGCGTTTCAATTTTAACAATATTCTATCTATGACTAAAATATATAATATTACACGCTTAAATATATTTGTGGCAATTGCTATTTCAGATTTCCAAGCAAGAAAAAATTGGGGCTTCAGAAAAAAAATTTAATTGAAAAATATATTCGGTTAGTAATAGAATATTTTTTAAAACTTAAGTTTTGTTTTCACCATGTATTATGTACACTCTTATTTCTCTAGAGTGGGAGGGGGCGGTATCGAAATATTTACTAGAAAAGGGGGAGCCAGTTCAAAAAAGGTTGCGAACCTATGATTTAGATCATTTGTGAAATGCACCGGGTTTAAAATGGAAATCATTTTATACATTTAATAAATTGAGGATGAAGTATAAAATCTCAGTTTCACTACCTCTTGGTACATATTGGTAGAAAGCAAATATTGTTAAAGTTATAAAAAAAATCGGTAAAGATAAAAGCTTTTACTTCTCAAAAAATAACTATTACTAAACATCTTAGAATATTTGAAAAATCCGAATGAGATAACACGCGTACAATTATCCGAAGTATTTACGCTCGTGCTGACATCTGTTGACATCTAAAGAAACTATTTATAATAATTAGTATGATAATTTCTAATAATAATAATATAACCTTATAATAATTTCTTAATGATTATTAACCTACTATTTAAATTCTTTCAAAATAAAAGGTGTTTGAAAAACAAGTTTTAAACTCCTCCAAATACAAACAAGTTTCTGAAATCGAGAGATTTAAAGAAAAAAAAATTAAGTGTTGCAATTTTCAGAAATGAATCCTTGTTTTGAATTCAAAATTTAATAACATGGCTGATATTTTTATCTTTTTTTTTTATTATTTTTTTTTATTGAAAACAATGATAAAATCCCCGTGCACCACAAAGTATCACACAGGGCTTACAGAAGTAAGTGTTAAGCACACAATACAAAGGAATAAAAAATAAAATTAAACAATATCTTGAGGTTAGGAAAATTTCAAATACTCATAACAAACTCACTGAAGATATTTTTATTTTGAAAATGAAAAATAAACATCTTTATAAAATATTTAGTTAAAAAGCAATTTCGCAATTTAAGAATTCGATATATGGAGATTCAAGTCCGTTTGAAATGTGACTCATTAAAAAAGAAAATGCTTTATCTTCAACGTCATGCTTATTCACATGAATCATCATTGCTCGAACGAAGGAAATTTTACTTGTGATGTGAATTGATATAATGAGACAAAAAAAAAATATTACAATTGTTATTACCGTTGTTTTTGAAATTGACAATGGAAAAATTGCATCAAACAGAAGGGGGGGGGGGGATGTTTACAATCTTCCAAGTAGTAAATTATTTTATGTGAAAATAATAATGCAGAAGAATTTATAAAGTTTTAAATAGATACGTTTTTTTAAAATTGTAAAAAAAAAAAAATTTTTTAAACTTTAAATGATTTTGTACTTTGTTATATTTTGCCTTAGCTTGGCCAGTCGGTTCTTACTCCCCCACCCCTCAACCATCGGGGTCTTAACCTCGGGGTGGGGGGGATTGATCAAAATTCAACTAATGGCATACTCATATAAATTATACACCAAAGGATGTCATTCACTTCTTTTGCACAAAGATGCATAAGTTGTCATTGTGTAAAAAAATTTTAAAAGAAATAAAATAAATAAATTAGTTATTAATAGCCAAATAAATTTAGACAAATTTTAAAAGTGAAAATTTTTTTAATTTTATCATTTATGTTCGCTGGCATGTTTTTGTTAAAATTTTTACTTGTATACTATTGTGAAACTTTTCAATATGCTACTGTCGACTCTCGATAATTCGAAGTTGAAGGGATCAATGGAAAACTTCGAATTATCAAGAGGGTAAGAAAAAACTCCTGAATTTTTTTTCTAGCACACTTACACATTTTAAACTATATAATATAAAACTACAATTGTACATATGTATGAAATTACTTTGAAATATTTTTAAAAAGTACATATTATACAGTATAAATGTTATACAGGAGTTAAAAGTCATGTATTAAAGGAATTCATTTATGTAGTAAATTTCTTTCACACGTCTCATCAGATCTCTTCCATTCCTCATTGGAAATGAAATTGGTCCCGGTTTCATCAGACACTGTCCCCAACACCATAGGTTCTTCAAGGCAGGGTTCAGTATGGCCCATGCCTCATTTGGCGCCACATGCTATAAGTCACACAGATGAGCCTTAAATAGTTTTGTCAGTCCGACGCAAAAAAACACAATCCTACGCATCTCTTGTTCACAATAGTGGACCATCCTTTCTGAATACATGAGTAGCAGGGCCACGTGTCAAACAGAAGATATGAAGGGCTGACAACAGGTACGGCCAGAACTGACCACTTGAAGAAGGAAAGCAATAAAAGTATATTTTCGCCTGAGGAACAAGGAAACACAAAGAAGGGGTAGCAGACAGATGGTCATCAAAGGAGCTACGTTACAGGAAAGACACGCAGAGACAATACAACACAAAACATGTAAGCTCCAATTTGTTTGCTATAGGACTCTAGATAGTAAATGTTCGAATTGTCGAGAGTTCTATAAGGTAACTTCGAATTATTGCGTGTTGTAGTCTGGCCAGCCACAGATTTTACTTCGAAATATTGAGCGTACCAAAATGTATTGTGTATTGTTTTAGTTCGAAATATCAAGAGTTTTTCTAGGGGTTGAGCACATACTTCGAATTAGCAAGAGGTTCCTATTATGGAATGTTCGAATTAGCGAGAGTCGACTGTATTTAGATGGGACCTCATAACCTTGAGCTGTCATTGGGTGGTATTAATAACACTTGACTTGTTGCTCATATACATAATTTCCACATCGTGCTATGTGTTGACTTCGCGGTCCAAACTAATTAAATGCTCAGAAACTGTTATTACTCATCAAGACAATCTTTGATGAAATTGAGATGTTTTAATTAGAGATTACAGACAAAGAAATTCTTTCTTTTTCAAAAAAAAAAAAAAAAAATTACAAATAATATTTTATTATTTAAACTTTAAACCATATTTTTAGGAAAAACTAAAATTTGAAATTGCTTTCCTCCAAGTCAAATTCACATTTATTTTTAAAAAGAGGATAGAAATGCTGTTCCAGATACAAGATTAAATATAAACTTTTTTTTTTTTTGCTCCATCAAATCGCTACTATCACAGGAATTTAGTTACTGCGATACGGTTTCGCATTCGCTGATGTTTCATTTTTCTCAAAAGCACAAAAATTGAAAATAATTTATAAGCAATATTGTTAAAACAGATTTATTGTATTACAAAAACAAAAATTTAGTTTGGAAATCATTGAAATTAACGTGATTATCATTATTGGAAAAAAGTGATCTTATCATGCTAAGCAAAAAACATTAATTATAAATTCAAAACGTCGGAGCAGATTTTATTACGTATTATTCAGAAATGCTGCTTGAAAAAAGATTTAAATGCGTCATTCTCGTTTAGATGCAAAACCACTCTTCTAAAAATTAGTTATAATTTATGATGTATTGTTTCAAAGAATTTATTCCAAACACAATTCTCTTTACACATTGCAAACACTATTGGATGTATTTTCCATATTAGTAGATCAAAAATTCATTCATTAAACGTGACATTTTTTGTATCAATGCATTATTTAAAGCTGAAGTGTGTGTGTGTTTTCCCCCCTCAAATAACCTGAAATATTTTGTTCTGTTTAAAATAGACAGTAAGCAATTCACTTCTGTTTTCCATGCTGGTTTAATGGCGTCCAATCAATTAGGCTCTAAAAGCATTTTTCTATTTTCTTTAGTTTGAGTATGAAGTATATATTAAGAACTTTCTTGTGAATAATTTAAGCGTTATTTTATTTTATTTTATTTTATTTTATTTTATTTTATTTTATTTAATGAAAGTTTCTTTATTCAGTGGTTCTGATTTGAATTCATTTACCGTAAAATCTGGCGTATAACGCGCACTTTTAACACAAAAAATAAGATCGAAATTTAAAGTTGCGCGTTGTACGCCGGGTATAAAAACGATAGCTTTAAAAATAACAAGAGATGAGCATAAGAAAAATGCATTTATACACATATAGAAATACTGTTTATTTAAAGAAATGACAAGCCTTATGAACTAAAAGATTTATAGTTCTAGAAGTATACTATTTTTTTCAAAAGTCAGGGATAATACCTCGAAGAAATGGCTTCAAAACAAAAGAGCAATTATAAACTAACATTTCAGATTTTTTCGTAAAAAATGAGGGTGTACGTTTTCCGGCGAATATACCTAAAAATGAAAAAATACAGCTTTAAAGTATAGGTGCGCGTTTTACGCCGGATTTTACGGTATATTAAGTGATTCTGAATACTTGATCAGGGACTTATAAAGCCACTTTGAGGCCCTATGCAAAAGTAAGCCCTACCTGAGATCTTTAAAAGTAGGTGAGCATGCCTTTGTCAAATACTTGTTCAAATGGTAATTTGAAACAATTAAATGTGTCTGACTCACAGTCTCAAAAACCTAGGCACAAACCCTTTCGACCAAAGGCCGCATTTCTACTAAATCGGATGATGGTATTAGTCCTAGGCCTAGACATGGATAGCGGTCATCACAATAATACAGTCTTACCACTTTGGCCAGTTGACATATAGTTTGAAATTCCCTGTTTTTTGGAGAATATGTACGGGAATAATATTTGACAGTTAAATTTGTCCGAATCATGATCGTATTAAGACAGAGTCTATAAAGAAACGAGGCCCCCACCGAGGGTGAGGCCCCGGGCCCAGTTGGCCCATGCCTTAAGACGTCCCTGTATTTGATATTTTTATATTTAACGTCACACTCTGAAGCTACACGAGGGCTATTGGTGATGGACAGTGAGTGCACAATACATAAGCTGGCATAAGTGCTTTTTAAATAAAATTAGAATCAGGGAAATAAAAATCAACTCTATAAATTATAAAAATTAAAGTTTTGTACTAATAAATTTTACAATAAAATAAACGAAAAAGGTTTTCACTAAAGTATAAGCCTGTTTTATAAAATTATTCTATTGGTGAAATATTTTATACATATAATCCCTGACAAAAGTGTCGTGAAAGATGTTTTAAAAAAAAGATGGTTATGGTTAAAAGTGGATTTCTCAGAAATTATAAGCTGATTAATTTGGTTAAAGGAGTAAATGTAAATTTTAAACAGAGATTTTCCAATAACACTTCATACCTAAAAAATTTTTTTCTTAATACTAAACCGAAATTAAAGTCAAGAACATTGGATGACAGGTTATATGTGGCACAAATGTACTTAACTTGGAAATATGGCTTATTTTTGGTAATGGAAGTGTGTTTATGAAAAGAAAAAGATAAAAATGAACATACAGTGGGTACAAAAAGTATTTGCACACATACATTTTTGTTCACAATTTATAAGAAAATGCATTAAGAAATACAAAAATTGGCATTTAAAAATAAAATAAGCCTATTCATTTAAATTAATTACAAAAATACAATAGATTAATAAAAAACATTTTTGCACAACAATATTAAATATCTTATGTCAAAAAAGTATTTGCACACTCAACTCAACTTTAGCAAATTTGCATTTTTTTGCTAATTATATTTGACAGTCATCCCGCAGTAAATAAATACGTAAGACGACTATAAAAGGAG
>BMAO01015405.1:0-39100 GCA_019973975.1 Trichonephila clavata | reverse complement strand
TTAATAAATATCTAGTTAACTTTTAGGTAGCTACATTTTTTTTTTTTATCAGACGCTCAATAGAAATGTAACACAGACGAATTCAATTAAGTTCATAGTAAGTCGTCTAATAAGATAATTTAATTAATTATCTGATATACGTTTTACTAATGCATACCAAATGAATTACAACATATTTAACATATTTAATCATTTTATTAAATTATTTACATCATATATGTGTATATAATAATTTTCTTTTCCTAAATCTCAGTAGGGAGCTTTTCTTTCTTTTATTTTTTGGTTTTGAATCCCCCAAGACATCGGGATAATGGCCTCTAGAGTTTGTGTTATATTCAAACTAATTTATTAACACGTTACTGAACAAATATTTGATCAGCATATCTTCTTGAATCCATTGGGAACCAACTATAATAACGGGAATTTTTTTTAAGAAAATGTGTTTTCATACCTATATACCAGCGTTTCTCAAACTGTGGGGTGCACCCCTCTCTGGGGCGTGACAGCTCTTTGAGGGGGGGGGCAAGTATATTGAAAAGTAGAAAACAAAATATTATTTAAAAGAGATTAATTTACTGAAAGTAAACAAACAAAATAAGTTCTGACCTAATACAAAATAAAACACACATTTAAATGGATTATAAATGCATCAATGCTACACAATGTATCTTATACTTAATTTAACAATACCAAGTTAAGAACAAGTTTAATAATTACCAGTGCCCCGTGGAATTGTCATATATAAAATTATATACAAAAATTAACACTTAGATTGTTAATTTGTACGGTTTATAATTAATCCCTTAACTGCCGATTAAAAGTTACGCAATTCGCTTTCCAATGCCAACCGTTTTCCACGAAGGCGCATACATGTGTTGTTTTGGGGGTGGAGGGAGGAATATAGAAACAAGTAATCTGAAATAAGTAAATCATTCACAAACATTTTCAAGGTCATTTTATTGCATTCCAAAGTCTTCGGAATAAATTTATGAATAGCAGTGCAATAAAAGATCGTACTTCTGAAAGACGTAAATATACGTCCGGGAAATTAACGCTTTGGCTGAGCTAGACGTTTATATATGCCGGTGGCACTTAACAGATTAATGTCGTGTCTTATTTTTTGAATCAAAGTTTAGTATTATTGAATTTAATATATTGTTATTGTATAGGGGGAAGTAAATTATGATGGAATATTGGGTCGCGAATGTTGAAAGTTTGAGAAGCACTGCTATATACAATGATTCTCAATCTTTTAGGGATAGGTTTTCTTTAATTCATTTTATTCCTGAACTTCCAAAATTTTAATTGAGACTTCAACTTTTAAAAAGTGTCGTGTCATATTTATAGTGAGATGACGTGATATTGCATCATCCACTAGATCTGATCAATCCGAGAGCTAACAGAAGTAAATTATGTGAATAAAGTTCTCAAGCTCTCAGAAGTAAAAGTATATAAGCAGAGATCCTCAGAAATAAAACGAAGAACGCTTTTGTCCGTCGCTTGTTTGTGTAATGTAACGTCAGAAATCGTAAAAAAAATCAGAATTGTAATCAAAACGTCTACAAATCAATGTCTCCGAGAAACGTTTCAACGTATGAATATATAAGGATGTGATTCTTGTGAATAAATAGGGATGCATGTTTCGAAAAAATAAAATTTAGGAATAAAAACCAAGACAAGACAATTGCTAACACCAGCAGCGCAAACAGAAATTTTTCAAGGACAAAAGGGGTCCATGGTCAAAAGTTCACCATTCTCGCATCATGCTCCAACATACTGCTCAACATAATTTTTTGATTTTGTCATTTTTGGAAAGGGAAAAAAGTAAAAAAATTATTCACTTAATAAATAATTAACATTAATTAATAAAACTAATTATTAATAACAAATACGCAATTAAATTTTACGTACTATGTACATAGGATTATTATCAATCGAAAAGAAATCAAGGGCTGTGGGGGAGGGTCGGGATCCAGAACCCCACCCCCTTGGTTTTTTTCGATTGATTATAAACCTTGCACATAGTACCATAATCCTATGTACCAGAGACCCTCCCTCCCCCCCCCTTATATGAGCCACTGGCCTACACTATTCTTCAAACAATGCATGGTGGAAACCTATTAGTGAGATAAGACCACCCACATTCGGTAGAGTGGTTAGCGACAATTACTGCTGAGCCTTAGGGTCTGGATTCCAATACTTCAGTATTCGAATGTATAGTGATGTAAATATATAGGATTGTAAATAAATAGTGCCCGGTATGGAAGCACTTGAAGCATTCATCGAAACGCATGTCCTATCGAGGGGCGGGTGTCCATAAAATAGTGCTCCCCAATCTTTTTATCACCGTGGACCGGTTAACGTTTAATAATTTTACCTCGGCCCGCTGAGGAGAAGGGGATGTGTGGCGTATACAAGGTTAACCCCCCCCCCCGTAGTTAATTTTTTGCATATATTTTTTTGTTTCGATGCATTCATCTCCGTTTTTTTCTTTTTAAAATGTAACCCTTCCCATGAAAGTTGTCTTTGTAAGCCACCGGAGGGAAATTTGGTTGTTTATATTTCAGATTGTTTCGATTTAATAATTTTAATTTAATTGTTTTTAATTATGCATTCAGAATAAAACACAGTAACATTGAAAAATGAATCTAAAGTGATTTATCATGGAATATAACGTGATTTCCATGAAAAATCACACAAACCCGAGATAAATACACCACAGCAGTGATTCTCAAACTGTGGGGTGCATCCCTTAGGAGGGGGGGGGCGTAATTGCCCCAAGTGAGGGGGACACAAACATATCGAAAAGCTTGGGAAAAAAGATTCCCTTAAAAAATTATTATTGAAAAGTTTGAAATATCTTTTGCTTAAAAGTGGCATGTACAAAATTTAGTGCTTAGCTTGATAATTTTTATGGCGTATAATTATGCTCGTATTGTAGCTTTACATTATTAAAACATCCAATACATTGTTATTGTGTGGGAGGAGGCTCGACGAAAATTATGATTGAAAATTGGGTCACTAAAACTGGAAGTTTTAGAAGCACTGCATCAGAGTAAATAAAATGGAAATCATTTAATGTTCCTTGTACAATTTGATTCTCGGACTGGTAACGGTCCAGGGACCGGGAGTTGGGGATCACTGATCTGGGGTGTAACTGAGTTACCCCCCCCCCATACTGACACCACTCGGCGGCTATTAAAAGATATAAAACTAGCCCCCTGCCACGATAAATCTCATAAACCTCAATTTGACACCATCCTTCACGTGGCATCAGAAACAACATTAGTGCCACAGAAAAAGTATCCAAAACGTCAGGAATTGTAAAGTTAAAGTATCCGATCACTTGCGACAACTTTTTTTTAAAAAAATAAATACATGGGAACTTTTTGGCGGTTGTTAGATTTATTTAGGACATTTTAAGAAAAATATTCTAAAATTAAGAAGAGAAAAAGAAATTATTCTTGCTAAAATGGGAAAAAATGGGTAAGAATTTACAAAAAATAACATAAACTGGGCCCATTCTGTACTAAAGGTATATAAATAATTTTTCAATTCTGATGTGTTACTATGTTATTCATTTTTGAAATTACCTTCAGTATAAGAGATATTTTAATGGTTACAAAAACTAGATCACTTTATCTTTGTTATATGAAATTGCTTGAAAAAAAACCAGTGATTATATTAACATAAGGGACTGTAAATTTTTTAATAAAGCAGTGATTGGTAAATCTGAAGGATAAAATACTTCCACTACTATACAGAACATACACAAAAAATTTGTGTCAATTATTTTTAAAACTTTTTTAAGCAATAGCTGACCCCGTTTGAGCATTTTCAAAGAAACACATTTTGAGTGAACAGCATTTTAAAGTATGAGAGAACTTGCTTATAAAGTAAAGGCATCTGCTTTCACTAAAACACTTGTAGTTTTTGTTCTAATGAACGGAGAGTTATAAACTTGGTATTTTTATGAAGCTAATAGGATTGCCTATAAAATAAAACCATAAAAAATTTGCAATTTTTGGCAAAATTCCCAATTTCGGGGTAGTTAGAATCTTCAAATGGAAGAAAGGATACAATGTGTTACTCTAAAGTTTTATGAAACCCCTATGGTTGTTTATCATTATGTCATACTTTAAAAGTATCTTGTAGACGTATGTTCGCATCTCTTTGTATATCACTTGTATTTATTCATTTACAAGACAGGAAAAAAATAACTCAACTCATTGTATTTTAGAAAGTAAAGTAGAGTTATTTTGAAAGCACTAACTCAATTTCAAGTATTTACTAAGGAAATATCGTTTTCTGAGAAAAACACTTCTTACGCTCGTTACTACAATGATAAATCCGCTGGAGCAACAAATGCAAATACACGAAATCCAATTACTGTTTGCTTTGTGCAGCAGAATCCAGTGTCTTTCACTGTTCTTGAAATGTGATTGTAAAATTACTCTATCAAATAACTTTACTTCCAAAAACCTCGAAGAGCATTCATTCAAATTCCAAGGCTCACATATTATGCATATTTCCGTAAATGAATTCTTATGCGTCATTACTGTCTTTATCGCTGAAAAGGGCCCTTTCGGTTTTAATTTACATTCAATTAGAGGTAATGAAGTCTAACAACTTTTATATTTTAATGAGAGTGAAAATTTGGAGAAGTTTTGGGGCTTGAAAATCACACAAAGGGAAAGCGAGTTCATCTGCATATTTAATTCTCTTCTCCTTTGAATCATCATCTAATTAGAAAATCTCTAAAATAACGCATAGAGTTATTTGCATTTTAGAAATTGTTTTAATTCTGCGGGACTTCTCGTGGAGGGGATTTATCGAAAGGCAAAGTAATGAAAATTAGGTTATCACTGATTTTCATTTAAAAGGACAAACTAATTTCACTGAAAAGGAAACTTTGTCTAATTCAAAAACATCGTTCAATTTTGCTATTCGTTGATTGGTACTTGAAAGCAAAAAAAAAAGGAATTATATGTTTCATTTTATTTCATTTAGTACCACAGCGTACCGTTAGGTTTTAAGGGTATCTTTTTTCTCTTTTTTTGAACCATCGAAATTTTTTATTAGAAGGAGTACGAACTGATCCTGCTCATAGATAGAGTTGTTGTCTTAAATATACTTTCTTTTATATATCTCTGACTTATATCTAATATATACTTCAGGGTGATGTGAAAACACAAATGAAACTAGTATAACATGGAAACCTAATTAAAATAAAAAATGTATTAAGTGATTGAACTTTTTATCAAATGCTCCCTCTAAAGCATTAAAAGGACTATGGTGATGGAGCTTGTAAGAGGCCACGGTAGCCTAGTGGCCAAGGTAACGGACTCGTGGCAGGCATGCCATGAGTTCGAGCCTAGTGCCACTGAAGACCCGTCTTGTTGGGCAACGATACACGTTAAATCTGACGAGAGCTCAAAAGTCCTCTCATAGGTAAGGTGTGGTAGTTAGGAGAAGGGATGTTCCAACTCACAGGTGTTGTCCTCGTCATTTGACAATGGTTCAAAAGTACAAGGTCCGTCTCTAAAATCCATCGTTTATATATATATAGCTGAACAGTGCTACGTTATGCCATGCTTGCGCCATGGGTGCTGAATTTCTGTTTATGGATGACAACACCCGTCCTCACCGTGCAAACATTGTAGACGAATGCCTTCAATCGGAGGATATCACCCGTATGGATTGGCCAGCATACTCACCGGACTTGAATCCAAAAGAGCATGTGTGGGATATGCTTGGCCGACGAATTGCAGCACGTTAACCCCCTCCCACCTGTCTACCGGAATTTCGGAGGGCATTGCTTGATGAGTGGTGTAATATTCCCCAAGATCAGATTGATAATTTGATACTCAACATACGTAGGCGTTGTAAGGCCTGTTTTGCATCTTCCGGGAGACATACTCCGTATTAACAATCATACTATGTTGTACTGTTTTTTGTAAATTGGTTCTTTTTTAAAATTTGCTACAGGGAATAAAAATCCCAATTTTTATTTATTATGTCAAACATATAGCATCTTTTTTGCTCTTTACCTTTTGTTTAGTAAATAGACTTTACAAATAATTCAAGTTTGTTTTGCTTCTGTCTCTTTCTTTCCCTGAACTTCATTATCCTTAATTTATGGATATGAGTGTAAATGCTTCTATTACTGTACAAACATTGAATATTATACAAATTTCGAGTAAAAATGTTATTGTTAGACAGTACCATAAATAGAAAAATATTAGTGCTTATTTTTAAAACATTGAATGTAAATAATGGCGAAATATTCGTCAACATAGAAACAACTACTACACTACTTATGCGATCATTTACAATAAAGAACACACACTTTCAATTACTTACTGTCTTCGACAGCATAAAGTTGGTAATTTTGTCACATTTAGGGTCACAAAAAAGGATTATATCTGAAAAATTGATGAAAATTACTTTATTTTTTTAAAACCCTTATTTCAATGTGGTTGTCGAAAGTGTGGTACCAGCTGAAAAGTTTGGTTTTGTCTCCGATTCATGGTACAAAATCATGAAGTACATTGACTGTAAAGACAACTGTCTGTGGTATGTTAATGAATCTTGAACGTGCATAAAAAGAAAGCCAGAACTGTTTTATACCCATCCACCTCTTGTCAAATGACCTTTTGCTTAAAGCTACGAAAGATACCATTCATACCATACTAAACCATGTATGAGTCACAATATATTAACGATACTGCAAATCATTTAAATTATTTGCATGATAGACTTTAAGTAAATAATGATAAAAAAATATTTAAAATATCCTCACGGGGGAATAATTATATATATATATGCACATAAACTATTTATTTTTAAGCAATATTAGATATAATCAGCTTAATAATCGTGTAGTTTTCCACTAATTATAAAATGTCTCTTGATTATATGTTTTACTCACAATAACTCTTTATTCTACTTATTCACTCTAATGATTGCACATACTTTAAAAATTGCAGAATCTTAAAATATATTTCTTTAGCAGCGCGTTTGATTACTTTAGCAGCACTTTTATTTTGTACTTAGCATTAAGGACATATTTTATTTTTTTAAGCTTGATTTTATTACCGTATTAACACACACTTAAAATTCTGATACAAGCGGCTGGGTTGTGTGCTTGTTTTATCGCTGGCCTTCTGCATCCAATGTTGTGGGTTTGACCCCGGCCCAAGTCGGTGGATTTTCATGATGCAGAAAATCGACAGCGACCTTTTCGTATGATTATACGGCATGTAAAATATTTCTATTGTGTCTGTGCTCTTGGCGAAATTAAATATTAGTGCAGGTTTACATCGTCAGAGCTCAGGTGCCTTCCACTGTGGAGGAAACTGGGCGTCAAATTTACTTGCGACAATTGGTATCGCTTACATGGTGCCGCGCTAAAATTGATACGAGCTGTTTGGGAATGTATTAGGTGTGCAAAGGTTAAAATACCAATGCGCGGCCCCATTAGAAAAAATACCGATACATAGCTTGAAACATATTTTCAAGGTTTTGATCTATATTTCTTACAACAATCAATCAATTTTCCAAGAAATTTTAACATCTTAGATAAATACAAGATAACAAAATTAGTTAGTAAAGCTTTAACACTTAATAATCGTGTAGTTTTCCACTAATTATAAAATGTCTGTTATAATTATACGTTTTACTCACTATAATTCTTTATTCTACTTATTCACTCTAATGATTGCACATACTTTAAAATTTGCTGAATCTTAAAACTTAAACTGCTCTCTAAACTTATTTAGAATATTAAAAAGAGGGGAAAAAGATATATGCACTTAGTTATTTCATTCTAAAATCAATATTTGAATTATTTGTGATAATTAAACACTAAAAATACTAGTTTAACTAATACAAAAATTGAGAAATCATTATAATAAAGTATAGTTCTACATACAGGCATATATTTGCCTCTTCAGTTTTATTTTACATTATGACGTGAAATTTTGAAATTGCATATGGTAATGAATGTCTTTGAAGGAGACTTCTGAGGAAATATGGTTAAGAATTTTTCTTCATTTCATTCTGTCTACCTATAGTAATTTAAATCCGAAGACAGGATCGATTTTCATGGAGATTTATTGGAATAATTTAGAATTTATACTTCTCTTGGAACTTCATCTTACAATAATAAAAGTTCTTGATGTAATTTAACTCACCATAAATTTTTTCAAGGAACTGCAGTCTGTCATTTACCTTTATGATTACCTTAAAAGTTATTCTCAAAATTTAAATCCTTATAGTAATACTTTCGAACCATTATTCCAAAAGAATTTATTTTGAGCCATTTCGTCTTCTTCAAAAGCTCTGGTGAGAAGTGTAACATCAAAAATATAGATGATATTATTTTGAATGTGAATGTGATACAACTTTTGGTAAAACATATTCTTATTATGGTCAAACCATTTTTGCTTGTTAAACATGCAATGCATTTGAGACACGCAGGCGCTTAAACATTCATCCCACAACTAATTATTCTTAAATATTAAAAAAAAGAAACTGATAATCTGGATCTCTGAATTTTGCATAAATATTTAGTTTCTAAAATGAAAGTGGTACTTTTTTAATTAATAAATACGTTATATTAACATTTCGATTAACACTAGAACGTTCGTCGGTAACGATTGAACACCGGAGTCGGTTTAGTGTGTTCTCCTTTCCGCATTTTTGCAGAAAATTTGAAAATTTCTCGTGACGCTTAATCATTTTTCACTGTGATTACACAGAAACACTTATGTGGTTCTAGGTTAATTAGAGGTATTTTATACCTAGAACACCATTGATGTCGTTTCAATACCAAGGCAATTTTTCATTATAAAAACCTGTCGCTCAGCAACAAATAGTTCACAAAGTAGATAACCATTAGTAAGCTTTCTGAGAATGAATAGGATGGTGGTTAACTGTCTTGCTTTAATTTAGATTCCGATTAGGACATAAAATATTGTGAAAGTGACTGCGAAGAATCTGAAGAAAGTGCAGATGTAACTCGTAATATTTCAGTAAATCATACCGGGTGGTTATAATTAAGCTTCCCCAATAAACGGCATCTCTCAGCACAAACGAGGGAACGGAGTGCAACGAAATTTTGTATTATTCACGAGATGCACTCACGAAATTTCGAAAAAACAAATTTAGTTCCTAAAAGTCCTCTATAGGGCGTCTTTTCGGGAAGAAATTTAACACAATAAACAACCAAAACGGAATACAAAAACAATATGCGAAGTTTGTTGCGTGGAAAATTTGTTAAACAGCAAAATTTAAAAAAATAGAGGTTCGCAAAATGGGAATTCGACTGTATATATATACATAAATTCGATATATATATATTTAAATATATATATATCGTGGTAAGGACAATTAAAATTTGCGTGGATTAGAAAAGTTTTCAACCGCTCAGAAAGTCACGTTTAACCTATATTCAGATATTCTTTTACTAAATCTGTCAAAAAAATTCAAGTTTTAATCATTTAATGAGGAATTATGAATACATCTGTTAAAATAGAGGTTTTAATTCTATAATACAAAATGAAATGAGACTTGCTTTTCATAATAGAGTATTTATCAATATAATTTAATTAAAAAAATCATTGGATTATTAAAGTAAATATATATATATATATATATATATATATATATATTGCAATAATAGCAATATATTAATATTTATTAGAGCATCTAATTGTAATGAATGAATAGTAAAAATAAAAATTAGGCAACACATTGGTTAAAGTTAAAAAACATATAATTTTTCATTCAGATCAATCAAATTAAAATTTATTTTAAAAAGAATACAAGAGCTTGTACTATATATTCCATCGGATTTCAATTACTGATTCATCATTTCAATATAGTCAAATCCAGGTGTAAAAATTAATCCAAGTACCTATTTAATTAAATCTTCAAACTACCAAATTACGGTAACACGCTAATTAAATTACCAGATCGAATGATACTTAGTTGTAATGATATGTGATTTTACAATAATTTCTTACAGAACAGTTGAAAATGTAGTCAGTGTTTTAAATAATGTAACCACTTCAAATCGATGTTAAAGATACTAATTCACAACTTTTGGTTACAAAATTAAGTATTTAAACGAAATAAGCAATAACCCGAAATTAGAAAAAAAAATGGGATTGATTAGAGTTATTTATTTCTAGAATACACATATTATATATATACACGATGCTTCATAAATAAATAATTAAACATTCATTATATCACTACCATAGGCAATTTTATTCAGCTACGCTATTTCGAGATAAATTCCCACTTCGAAAAAGAATTGAAGCACTCCATAAAAATAGCACCTAATCCATTTTAGTCCTCTAATAAAAAGCTATTACAGGAGATAAAAAAGAGAGAAATATCCTGATAAAATTCTTGTAATAATACAACTTATTTGACGGATAAGTGAAGAACCTCCCCTTATACACAAAACGCAAGACTGACTTGAACAAGCTCAGTGAACACGTTTTGTTTTTTTAATAATATAAACCCTAAGGACCTGTCCTCTCGACTACTCTAGGGTAATATGAGATAATTATAGGGCGTTTGGGATCCACCCACACTGAGCCGGAGTGCTAAAAATTTCAAAAAAAGAAAATATCCGTTGCAGATAATAAAATAAGAAATTGGAAAGTGATTCATCAAAAGTGGGAGGAAAGTATGAGAAGATCTTGTGCATTCTAAATACGAGCAGTCATTGAGAACGAATGAAAATGCAGTTTCTGTAATGATAATAATAGGTATATCCTCGATCGGTTTCTAGTGCTTACAAGTGTTACTATATAATTAGCGAACTTTCTTTCTGATGACGCTGTACAAAAGTTAAATATCTGCAGTCACTTTTAATTTTTTGTAGTGACCTTTACGACCGTTCTAAAGGGGGGGGGGGATAAAAAAATCTATTTGATTATGTAACGTTGGCTCATTAACCGAACTCATACCCCTCTATACACGTCAAGATTGACATATGGGGGATATGTTGGCCACCTGGGACATGGTGTGATATCAAAACACAGGTGGCTTGCCTTTCGTGTCAGAGGCATAGCATATGGCTTGGCAATCATTATCCTTTTATTAACTTGATGACTTTCGACACCAGTGTGTCCGAGAATACAATAGACTAGACATAGTTTGTGCTTCCATTTACGGAGCCTGTCTGACTTAGGAGACTGGCGCATTGGAGGACGGCAGAAGGGTCCTTCAAGGAAAAACTAATGTCGAGGTGAATTGTAGTCGTCCGGATGTTGGACAAGTCTTTGTGCAGAAGAGATTGACAGGGACCAGGGCCATTGCTCGGTTCGCACCAGTGGTGTGCAGTTGAGTCCGAAGGACTGAGTGCAAAATTTGGGGAACGCCAATGAGAGATCACGAGCTGGTTGTAGGTGACCCGCCCTTGGAATTTAAAAGGGTTCATTCGGAAGAAATAAGGGTATCGGATAATTCCGGGTTGCTAACTTCACAGGGCTAAAAAGAAAGAGTAAGGGAGTGCCCGCAGTAGAGATAAACGAGGTTTCGAATCCTGGATGCCGATGGCCAATGGTCAACAACTGAAGAAAGAAGAATGCTGGCTGCACACGCTGGACTAAAAAATTGTGGGGGTGAGTGCCCTCAGTGGAGAAATAGAGATGGTGTTACTAGACTTCTGGATTTTCATGGCCGATGAATGAAAGTGGAGAAGACAAGCGGCACAACGGCTTGGCGGCCCTAACTAACTTTCGAACGTGACTTTATTTAATTTTTTCTTCCCAGCGAATTACTGAATGATTTAATATGCTAATTTTGTTTTTTGGATAATGATTATTTAACACACAAATAAAGTGATTTCTTAACAATTAGTTGCTTAACTGCTAATTCTACCCGTTCACAATATCACAATTATACGGATAAAATGTTTATTGCGTATGCGCGTTTCATAATACACACAGAACCGTTCTTCTCATTACTTGCTGTACCTATTAAGCGGAAATATGTACCACAAGGAATTTCTTGAGTTTTAATCACGTCAGTCCTGCACTGTCCCTAATTTTTAAGGGTATTGACTGCGATAAAAGGTCCTTTTAGTTAGACAGATACAGGAAACCGGATGTGTTCATTCATTGTCCATTTATGTCACACTACGAAACAACTCCAGAGCCACTGGCAACGAGCTCCATAACTTTGAACGACAACCAAGTGACCAGGAAGATATAACAACGCAGATTAAATAGTTTCTTATTCTCCCCACCACACTGAGAGGATTTTGAATCTTGTCTGATTTATAAAGCCAGGACCTTGTTAGATCCTTCAACACAAGGTGTCTTCAGTGGCCCCAGGACTTGAGCCCAGTATTTGTCCAAATCAATGCCAGTTCGTGCTTATGACCAATCGTCTACTACGTTCAATACAGGCAAGCGCTGTAATAAATACAAGAAATATTAAGCGTATAAACAGTCGCCATACCTAAAATCAAGTGTTTATAATAAACACGAAGCAATAAAAGTATTCATCCGTCAAATCATAGCATATATATGGCAGTTATATACGATTGTGTTTGTGATATTAATCTATTGGGTTGAAGCCTACGAACCATTATTTTCGCCAAGAAAACTAAAAAAAACTGAAGTACCAGATCATCGTTGTGAGTTAAAGCATTTTTAGTATTAAAAACAATGAAGATGTAATTCATTGAAATTAAGACTTGTTATTTGTTCATTGATTAGTTAGCAGCTTGACAAAAGCTAACTGAAAACAATTTCACCTAAAAGATTGATTAACCATAAAAAGACATTACATTATGTGGTTAACTGTTAATTGTGAAACAGAACAAACCTTCACCCTGAAAACGACACACCAATGTCCATTATTAACTCCAAAAGAAGGTATCAGGTAATCCGAAGGTATCAGACAATCACCTACTGAGGCTAAGACTCCTGAACTTTGCTGTCTAACAACGTGGAAGTATGATCTAAATTTTTTCAAAAAGAACTAAAAATTTTCGATTAGATTACGACACATATCACATATGATGTATTATTACACTAGTAAACACCCCCACCCCTTCACACGGGGACCATTGTCATGAAAGGTGAAAGGGAGACTGTCTACAATGATGTTGATATCCCACAGACGTCAAGAATTGTTCTAAACGGTGGATGGGTTCCAATGTGCCCCATAAAAACATAGCCTACACCATAATACCGGCTTTACCACCTTGTAATCAGCAACTGTGCAAAAAAAAAACACGCTTCCTCAAATTCCAAAATATTGCAAGTGGACTTCTTTTGGGCAACCGGTGCACATAACAACAAAGGAATATGCTTTACATTATAATTTTCTTTTGTAATTCCATTAATTATTTGTGTTTAAAACAAATTGCGAGGTTTTTTGTTTGAAACAACTACACTTTAATAATATGATTAAAAAAATTACTTTTTAGATATATATTTTTTAAATTTTTTAATGTCTTCGCGTGCTACACTGTGGCACACGTGCCACGAGTTGGCCACCCCTGATGTAAATCAAGGGCACCCTATAACGTCTTCGAAGTTCTCTTTGACATTTTAATCAAACTTAGCTTAGAAATGTACCACATAATTATCACTCACCTGTTTTAAAGCTGCTTTTTTAATTTGACGATTTTTTTTGTCCAACGCAGAATGATGATTTACGGAATGACAGGTCCCCAATAAATGTATATCGATATTAATTGATTTAATTCAAAATATTAATATAAACAGACAATTTTTAAGAAACGTATTTGATGGCAGTATAAAATAACACTGGACATAAAACATTCTATCCCGTTAACATACGCTTTAAAAATTTAATGAGAGTTTAGCTTTTAAAAACTCAAACTTTACCTACTTTTTGTCCTGTTTTAATGAGCATAATTTTTTATCTGGAAAAGACCAATAAAATGAACTGTACATATATTTATTATAAACTTACATGATTGAATAGTTTAGTCATATAGCAATATTAAAAAAAGATTAGGATAATGTTACGTATGCATATTGTCATTACATCTATCACCCATCTAATTTCATGTTGTATCAGCTGCTGTAAGCCCATCAATTTAAATAAACAGAATCACGATATTCTCAGTAGCATTTAAATAGCAATAGTAAATAAATTTATTGGTTTTCTACAGAGCACCTGTTCATTTTTCAGAAACAGCACATGGCGAGTTAAAACAACGTTCCTGAATGTTCTTAAGGATCACACGCCCATAAACTCACCTGGAATGAAACAGAAGCAAACGCATAACACAAACCACGCGAAGCATTTCTAAACTATCTGACAACTAATCAAGTCACCGACACACAAGATCCAGGATTCTTCGTCAACTATCTCCAACAGAGTGAGACAAAATCTCGAGTCCCATTGCAGGATCCTGCCTTTCAAGCTGTGTATTCTCCAGTAAATTAATTGCATTCTGCTCGGAACTGTAACGGAATTAAATTAAACTAACAATACACGCTTCCGTCTTTGTAAGGGAAACAATTCCAGCACGTAAGGAACAAGTATTTATTTCAAATTAAATGTTCATCATTTTCTACAGGGGGAGGAAGCAGTTGGGGTTGAGATAGTTTTTCCGAGTGCATTCTCTAGTTTATTTAACCGTGACTCTCATAAATTTGTGATTCGGAAGAATTCTCGTGTTATATGGTGAAGCGTGCATCGATGGAATTGAATAAGGATCTTTAAACTGTATGATCGCAAATAATTATATTTCTTACACCAGCGTTTCTCAAACTGTGGGGCGCACCCCACTAGGGGGCTGGATAACCCCACAAGGGGGGTCAACAGCATATCAAAAATTCAAAAATAAGATATTAATAAAAAATATATGCATATATTAGTTTATACTGAAAGGAATCAAAATAAAATATATTCTGATATAATAAATAATAAAATGCCCATATACATTGTAATAATATACTTATAAACTTATCTGTACATTAAAACACATTTGATAATCAATTATCCACATTAAATTAAGAACAAGTTTAATAATTACTGACTTTCTTGAGCTTGTTATATACAAAATTTAACATATCTTGGTAATTTATGTAATTTATAATTAAAGTCGTATTGTAATTTCAGCGTCAAACTACATTATTATTACATTCAGTACAATGTTATTGTAGAGGGAGGGCGCGATGAAAACTATGATTGAAAACTGGGTCGCCAATATTGAAACTTTGAGAAGCACTGTCTTATATGCATTTATCTGTTGAATAGTACGTTGCTATTTACTCTAAACATCCTTAAAAAACAAATATAAAAAAATTAAAACTGATTATTTCAATAAAATTTGAAGTTCTATGAGGTACAATTGAGTTAAATGATAATATGCTCATTACATACAATTCAAGGATTTATATAAGGTATGATGAAATTAAACAGTGAGTAAGACTTATACTAATGGCAGTTTATTCTATATCAGCGATACTCAACCTGCGACCCCCCCAGGACGTTTCTAAATGGCCCACTCATGGCCCATTGCACTAAAAAATTCAAATATATATAAAAAAATGTATTAAAAATTTAGTGGAAAATTCTATCAATCAAGCAATCAAATCCATCAATTTTGCTGTAGATGTCCTACAAATACGAATTGGAAGATTTTTTTTAATCTAATTTGTAACTGTAACGTTATTAATAGCAAATAACAGTGAAATAGGAAGTTAGACTGGAGTAGTGACAAATTTATGGCGAAACAGCTTTTAAATTATAAGCACACACACACACAAACAATACCGTTTTCACTATAAAATTCAGTCAAAACTCATCTTTGCTGCACTCTTCTGCATTTGATAAGTTCATATTTAAAATAAAAACAAGAAAGGCTTTGCCAAAATTTAAAAAAAAACATATCATCAAATGGCATGGCAGCTTTGTTTGTATGATAGTGGAATGTAAAGTAGGGGTTTGGTCATAGATGACAGGGAATCGAAGCCTCCACATAACTCAGTAAAAAATGCATAAAATCGAAACTTTTTGTATGCATGTTTGATAGAGATTAATATAGTATTAAAACCCAAAAAATGGAGTTTTAATATTTTGATCAAATTCCCACAGTATAAGGGTCCAACATTCTTCCGTCTTATGGTATTTTTTATAAATCCTTATGTTGCGACCGCATGAAATATGTGTCATATGTATGTGATACGGTGGAAAAAAGTTTTAGTACCCCTGCTTTATACTAACTACTTAAAATATTGTTAGTATAAATAATTTCCAAACTACTTCACATATTTAATATCGGGATCTCGACTACACAAGGTATCCCGAAAGTTAACGATAAGGAGGCTCGAGGGAAAAGGTGGGATCATATCTACTCCGTGAAAAATTTTTTAAAATTCCCTAGCACTTAGTAAAATGAGGATAAGCACATTTTTTTAAAAATGTGGAAAATTCAATATTTCCATCACCTCATTAGCTGCTGTATTCACAAATTTTAGAATTTTACGATGGTTCTTTTCACTAACGTGTGTAGTTTTACACAGCAGTATTATTAATAGCAAACTCAAGTCTGAGAAAAGATTTGCTGGTTTTGTTTAAATTTGGGGTCTACGACCCGTGGTCCACTGAAAGCATTTTAGTGAACACTCATTTGAATTCGAAGCAACGTCAAAAAAAATTGTCTTGTCTGCTTTTTGTCATAAGAAACGTCATTTCCCTGTTACTCTTGGCATTTAAAACCGTTCGCAGATGAGTTTGTTATCAGTTTAAGATTAAACTTTCTGAGGAGGATGAATTTTTCAAAAATTTCATTGTATCTTAAATAATTGTAAGTATAGAAAGTTTGACTATATGCATAAAGTATCAGAAATTTTCCGAAAAAAACGGGGACTCTTATTTTATATAGGTTTGCAAAGTATTTTAATTCAAATTCCATTTAACTTTTTTGAAACCAATAATATATATATTTATATGGGAAAATATGCAAGAACTGTTATCCTCAGTGATTCCAGAGCTGCTCTGTTGGCTATCGTTTCTGATAATAATCCCATAACAAATGACTTTATTGGATTCTTAACATCATCTTAAGAAAAACTCGTATCGCTTGAGAAAACTATTTTCCTCCATAGTGGGCAGGAACCCACTGTGGAGCTCCAGATAACGAGAAAGCCGACTTCCTGCTCCCAGACTAAAAAAGATGCTTTTATCATGCAGAAAATTTCCTGTCGTTTGTCCTTCCATTCCATTAAAATTCTTATTAAAATATCTATCAAAGCCCGCTCTTAGGAAGATCTGTAACATAAGTCTTGAAGAATGCTATATTGAACTTGCGTTATAGCCCAAGGCGTCGAGCTGTCGCTGAATTCCGCCTAGCCACCGGGCATGACTGGCTTTGAAACCCTATACAGTAGAATGTCATTTATCCGAACGTTTATTATCCGAAGCATCAAATATCCGAACCAAAGTCCGGATAAGTTTTCGAACCGAGTAATGAACAACAGTTGTTTCACATGAGGCCAAAAGTGACAGGAAAACCCAAGGTGAGGGATATTTGGGGAATTGTACACACACAGTTGTGCGTTTGGTAAACATCTGCTCGGAATATTAAGTCAGTTTATTTCCAAGTGAGGGGGTGTATAAGTGCTCTTTTGTTCAGCTTAATTGATGTAGAAACCTGCATGGCATGCGATTTAGAAGACTGTAGATTTTAATTGCTAAATGATGACGATATTGTTATTTCCGTGCAAGAAAAATCCGACCCAATCGACAATGAAACGGATGAAGACAAAGACAACAACAACAACGAAAGTAGCAAAGGTCCATCAAATGCTGACGAGTTTCTGCGTTAGAGACAGCTATGGAGTGCTACGAACAACAATCAGAGTGCTGTCCTACTCAACTACTGCTGCTGAAGAGAATCAGAGGTCTGGTAGCGTAAAAACGATGTACAGCAAAAAAATAAGTGATTATAAAAGTAATATAGTTACATGTTGCATAACGCTGTCATTGAGATCCAAAGCACGTGCATGTAAACTTTGACGGTTCAAAGAGTATATTGATATTTCCCTTTTTGTGGGGAAATAAAGTTTGTGAAGATATCTGTGATTGTTTTAAATTTGTTTTGTGTGATAACCTTTTAAATTAATTTTGTAGATCTCTGAGAGATGTAGAATCTCTTGGGCCATGGAAGAATTTTGGATCGGAATTTTCTCTAACAATGTAAAGTCCTTCAAGACTTGTTGCTCTTCATAACGCAACATATACCAATTGTTGAAAATCTGTTTTCTCATACTTATAACAAGTCTTGAAGGACTTAACATTGCTACGGAAAATTCCGATCCATTTTTACGAGCGTTACAAATCCGAGCGTAACAATGCTTGGCTTCTTAAGGCGTATCATTCAAGTTCACTCTCCAGCAAAACGCGCCTAAAGCAGTTAGCACTTCAAAAATGAGAGTTTCAAAAACCAAAAAAAAATAATAGATATAAGTATAATAAAAATAGACCTATACATCGGTCGAAATAACTTCTTTTTTTTAAAATAATGACATACCTAATGAACTTAATGGGTTGTAGTTCTAGAAGTATATACTATTTTTACAAAATTCTGTAGTAATACTTCAAATAAATGACTTAAAAACATAATAACATTGTACACGTGTATTTCAGACCCCTTCACAAAAAATGGGATGCAAATTATACGCCGAACATAGCCAAATTTTTTTTAAAAAAATTTAGCTTAAAACTATAGGTGCCGGTATACACGGTGATCATTATACGTTTTATTTTACAATATATAAATACTAGCTGCATGGCTCGGCACTGCGCGGGTTTCTTCAAGTGTATAGATATTTTTGCCTTAAAAATTTCCCCTTCTCGTATGGGTGTAAGCACTCTTCCTGGTTTGTTTGTGACTTCCATATTAATATATCATTAAAATACCCTTTTTCGAAATTTCTTCCATCTCTTTGCTCCATCGGACGGGTTTGTTTCATGTCAGAGTATCCCACCTTTGCACGGGCTCTTACTGAGTACATCGCTATATCCCCAGGGAAATTTCCCCTTTCCCTCTCGACGCCAGCACTTCTAGGAGAGGGATTTTTCTATATCTATGTTATTAAAGTTCCTTTTTTTCCCGAAATTTCTTCCACTTTTCTTTGTTAGGAATATTTCTTTTCCCTCGTTTATAAATTCTTACTAATTAAAATTTGAGCTTACGGCTCGATTTTAAATTAAAACGTTCAATTTTGTGTAGACTTTGTTTTTATATCTGTAAGACACATATCACACGCAATTTTTTCAATTTAACTCATTTATAAATGAAGTTTTCGTCGTTTATAAGCAGCACAATACATAAAGAACTTTCTCCATCAGAATAAAACTGGATAATAACGTCATTTATGATATTTCCTTAGATATTTTGCAACTAATCTAAGATCACTCGAAATACACAATTCAGTAATGCATCTGTTTCACAGAGGGAGACAAAATCCCGAAAGCTATCACTGTATCCTATCTGAACTCTGCAAATGCTCCAGTAAATTAATTGCATTCTGTGAGAAACTGCAACGAAATTAAATTAGACTAACAATACGCGTTTCACCTTTGTAATGGAAACAGTTCCGAAGTGTGAGAGACAAACAGTTATCTCAAACTAAATGTTAGTTCCATCTGTGAGAGAAAATAGACGCATGAATGAGGGTAATCTTTAGAACTTACACAAAAATATTTAACCATAAATCTCGAAGTTGATTTTAGTGTTCAGTTTGGTATGTTAATGTTTATGTTTATGTTTATTTTCTGGAGGTTTTACACTCAATTTGAGTAATACATCAGTGTAAGTAGTAAATCGAAATGTAAATGCTCTTTTTTTCTGTCTTATACGCAGTTTTATTGTTTCCTTAATTCTCAACTTTTCACACACTCAAGCTTATTTCATGTAATAATTAATTATTTATTGTCGAGTTAACCTGGAGTCAATCAACAATATTTTTTCTAAGACACACATTTCTTAAAATGAACTCACTGAGGACAATGTCGTAATTCTAATCGTAGCCTTTAATGATTTAAGGGAGTAAAATTGACAATATACTGTAGGAACATTTTTTCGAAAGCGCTTAGCCTTCTTTTTCCTTCAGTCATTGCCACTGAAGATTCACCTAGTAGAGGTATTTATCGAGTATAAAAATAATTAATAAGTAAAAAAAAATTACTTATTACTTCTTAGAATTTTTAGTTATACGCTAAATACATGTACATACGCTAAATATATAAAATAATAAATTTTTAAAAAATATTTTAAATGTTGGTGTAACGCCAACATGTCACTCGGAGCTAAAAGAGCGACTAATAGCCATCACGTATTTGGAACAATCGGGGAAGAATGGCAAATAACTGATACGTTCAAGTAGCAGTTGGGGTCGTGGTAGTCATGAGATAATGTTCACGGACACTTGGATGGCAGACCAAGAGTTTTAGTCCTAGTGCACTGAAGACCCGTCGTATAGAGGGACTGATGCACGTTAAATCTTGAGAAACTTAAAGTCCTCCCGTTATTTGGAGAGGGGATTGCCAGCTCAGGTGTGCCACTGAAGACCCGTCGTATAGAGGGACTGATGCATGTTAAATCTTGAGAAACTTAAAGTCCTCCCGTTATTTGGAGAGGGGATTGCCAGCTCGGTGTGCCACTGAAAATCCGTCGTATAGAGGGACTGATGCACGTTAAATATTGTGAGACTTAAAGTCCTCCCGTTATTTGGAGAGGGGATTGCCAGCTCAGGTGTGCCATTGAAGACCCGTCGTATAGAGGGACTGATGCATGTTAAATATTGTGAGACTTAAAAATTCTCCCATTGCTTGGAGAGGGGATTGCCAGCTCAGGTGTTCATTCGATAATGGTTCAAAATTATGAGGTCCGTCGCTAACAGCGCACGAGTTGCTTTATAATGTGACATTAATAAATACTAATTTCTTTGACAGCTGGACTAAAAATATACATCTTCTATTTTTAAAATGTTAGAAGTTTTTACTAACCTATATTCAGGTTAATCTAGGCTTTTGTGAATTTAATGCATCATTCAAACGGAGGAAGGAGGAGTGATTCCAACATAGATTTAAATCAACTTGTAACAAGTACTTCTTTCTTAAAACCGATCGAAACTATCTTAAAATAGTATCGAATATTTCACCAATTATTTCCTTCGAAAAATTTTCAGTTGAACAATACATATTTATGTACAGATATCCCGATGTCATCTTGATTTACCTAAATCATATTTATAAAAAATAATACCGCGTCTCTAGGTTCATATCAAATGCACTCTCCAGCAAAACTATTCCTCGCAACTCTTAAACTATTCGACAACTAATCACGAAATATGTACGTCAGTTCCAGAATTCTTCGTCACATATATATCTCTTACCTAGACAAAATCTCAAATCCTATCACCGAATTCTTCGTGAAGCTGTATGGGCTCCAGTAAATTAATTGCATTCTGTGAGAAGCTGTAACGAAATTAAATTAGACTAACAATACACGTTCCACGGCTGGAAAGGAAACAATTCCAACGGCTGCAAAGTGTAAGGAAACGGTATTTATTTCAAATTAAATTTTCGTCAGTGTTAGAGGAGAAAGATAGCAGGGTGAATAAATAGTTTTTAGTATTTACCCCGGAGTTCATTTAACCATGAATTACAAATTTGATTTGTGTATCGCTTTTGATTGTAAATGGCTGAATTTACCAGGTAATGGGATTTTTCAGTTACATGTGTGACATATTGGATGATATATATTCTTGGTTAAAGATTTTAATCTTTAATTCCTTCTATATATCGGATGCATCATTCATTTGTGTGTTATATTGTGTGTGTATTAGTAATTTCATACACAAAGATTAATTGGCTGATTGAGCGTTACTCATTTTGAAATGTTTACTCAAATTTGCATTGCCATTTTAATTGAATTATTTCTTTTTGATAATATGTATGGAATATATTTCAGAAAATTACATTGCTATTTTCTAAGAAAAATTTGGAAATATCTATCTGATTTTTATTTGAGTCGAGAGGCGTAGTTTAACATACCATTATAATTACAAGACGATTTAAAATGAATATAGCTACTAAAAACATGTGTAACTATTTAATTGAAAATAGTTTATGTTTAAGAATTACAATGTAAAAGAAATCTCAAAGTTTTGATTACATTCTGGAAATATTCTATGTGTGACTCCCTTTAGTAACAGGAACAACATCTAAGTGGTAGTCCATTTCGCGCAACCCTTTTTGAAGCATACTAAGAGTATATATACACGTATATTTGGATTATACCACATGGACATTCAGTTGCGGATTAAGCGGGTGTCGGACCTGGCGGCCGCCAGGGGCCTCCAGCTTGATGAGTGCAAAAGCCAGCGACAAACCAACCACGCCACCTTGGAACAAGAAATGAAAAGAAAACAAAGATACAATGAAACCCCGCTGGAAATATATCGAGATATAAAAGAAATCCTAATGTAGAAAAACTTTTGAAAATATTTTTAGCAATACCGATATCGAATGCATCAGGTGAATGATCTTTTTTTTAGTTTTAAAACGTGTTAAAAATAATTTAAGAAGTACTATGGGAGAAAAGAGAAAGTGAACAATATGGCCATATTATATACAGAATAAAATGTTTTAGACAAAATAGATATGGTGAAAATAATTGATGAATTAGCCAAAGAGAAATCAAACTGTATAGCAAAACTGTAAACTCTTAAGCAAGTAATTTTTCAATTAAGTCTTCAGTTAAGATTTTTCTTCAGCCAATGAGGGTTTTTTTTTTTTTTTGCAATACATTTTACTTTGAGAATTTAAAGTAATTGACTATTTTAACTATTTTAGTTTTTCGACTCTTAAGCCCATGGGCCTAAAACCTTTTACCGCCAGGGGCCTCCAACTACCTTAATCCACCTCTGTGGACATTTAATGCTTTTTGGCCTTATTATTTTTATTTGGAAATGTATTGCGGTTTTTTAAGCTCTACTATTTAATGTTACATAGGAATTGCTTTAATCCTCATAAAGTGAATGAAAATTTATACAGTTATATCAGTGCTTCTCAAACTTTCAACACTTGCAACAAAATATTCAATCATGTTTTTCATTGCACCCCCTCCATATAATAAAAATGTATTAAATTTTAAAAAAAATACTTTTGACGTTAAACTTACAATGCTCTTTACTTTACCTCCTAATTGCCGCCGACGTATATAAACGTCTCACTCAACCAGTACGTTAATTACTCTGGACATACATATATACATCTTTCCGAAGTATGATCTTTTCTGTGAACTGTGACCTATAAAATTATTCCGATGGCTTTGTAATGCAATAACATGACCTTGACAGTGTTCGCAAAGGATTTACTTATTTCAGAGGATTTCCTTATTTATTCCTTTTCCCACCCCCCTATCTAATGCACCACGTACGTTCACCTACGTGTTAAACAGTGGTATTCGGGAGCGTATCACTAAATTTTTAATCAGCATTTAAGGAATTAATTAAAAACTGTAGAAATTAACAATAATGCTCATTTTTTGCATATAATTTTATATATGACAAACCCATGGGGTCATTGATAATTATTAAACTTGTTCTTTAATAAGTATTGTTATAAATTAGCTTACAATGCTTAGTACTGATATATAAGTGTTTTGTATTTGTGTAAATGTGTATTTTTTTTATTATGTCAGAATGTATTTTGTTTGTTTACTTTCAGTAAACTAATAATTTTTTAAAATAACCTTTTGTTTTCGACTTTTCAATATGCTCGCGCCCTCCTCGTAGGGTTATCACACCCTACGGGGGGGGACACAGTTTGAAAAACGCCGAGTTATATACTTAATACGAAAAATAAGATATATATTATGCAAAAATATCAAACTTTTTCCTGTTTTATATATTTATCTGAATAAATAATTTTATAACGTTCATATAGGCATATGTTATTTTTTAATAGAACCAGTTTTCAAACTATAATCAAATCTATCGATTGTCTAAATCAACCGATTTAGACAATCAATAGTAACATCCTTCTTATTGTTTAATGAATTATTTCAAATGACTTTTCACCCCCAAAGAAGAATGCATTAATTCCCTTTGAACCTTTCAGAAATTGAAATCATATTGATACGTTTCCCAACATAAGGCATAAAAAAATTCTCTGAGCAACATTTTCGAACACGGCATTCCTCTCTATTCCTAATAAGAAATGTATAAGTATGTGAGACGCGTGAAAGAATCTCGAAAGCACATCAGCAAACGATAATAAAAAAAAAAGAACCTGTCAACCCATCCTTCTGTATCTCTCGTTATCGACTAAACACAGGGGGTGTTTTTCTCAGGCAACAATCCTTTCCATTAAATTAGCTTCATTTCAGTTACCTTCACTTTTCTGGTAGATAATTAAAGGGATCGTCTAAACCTTCCCAATTTTTCGCCTCGAGGGCGAGGGGGTGGTCCTATTTTCGTCTTCCTTCCATCCCAGGGATCGGTCCAGATAAACGAGGGTGGTCTACGAACGGGAGAAGAATTCCGATAAATTCACAGGATTTTCTCGGAGAAGAGTTTTATTACGTTCTTTTACCGTGTGTGTATGGGGGGGGGGGTGAGGGAATCGATCTGGAATTGTTCCGGTCCTGCTCCCTCCCTCTTATGTGATGGTCCGAAAGAGAGATTTTCGACATGGGAGGGCGCGGTTTGGGAGGGTGGAGTGTTAAAATTGTGTTCTTCCCCCTCCCTTTAGATCGTTTTCTTTTAGTTGGAAGTGAGAAATATTTTTTAGGGATGTTGTATTTTAAGGTGAAATAAAAGCAAGATTAGAACGATGTAAGAAAATTTGGAAAAATTTTGCTTGCATACGAAATAAACTTTACTCAAGTATTTCAATAGGAATTAAAGCTAAAATAAAAGACGAAAATAAAATCCTTTCTTTTTTTTTCTCTTATCAATATTTTTCCAAAAGCTAACCTTAAGAGTTAATCTTTATCAAATTTTTGATTTACAGCAATTGGTTTTCCTTATTTTTTTTTAACTGTTAACCTACAACAATTGGGTATTTCTATTTTCCCATTTTTTAACTCCTAACTATTAACACTTGCTATTTGTTATTTTTGAGCAACAAAATATTTATTATGAAGAAACTAAAATTTAGTGTCGTAAAAAGTTATGCAAAAAACTATAAACTAAACTAGTAAATATACACAAAGCTATATTCTGTTTTTACTAGCCAAATAGTGAGAGTAGTACGACCTTTATTTTATCTTATTTGTCGTGAGTTTTGCAAAATTCTCATAAAATTTCGAAACCTGATTTCCAGTTTTTCATTTTGATATTTTTTAATAAAGTATTGAAATAATTTATTAGACTTATAATTTAAATATTCAAAGAGACCTTACTTAAATATTGTAGAGTTACAAACCAAGAAAAATTACTAAAATAAATAATTCAAAATTTAACAATTAGATATTTTTTTTTACTTTGGAATTATGTAAATTAAAATAAAAATAAGATAACTTTAATATACTAATATTTCATAGTGTGAAAATAATTGGAAAGTAATGTAAAAGATAACTTACATATCTCGTATTTCAATAAAAAGTAATTTTATACAGAAATTACCATTGATCAGGGAAAATATTTCTCTTCCTGTCTGTTAACATCTCTGTTAAATGCTTTTTTTTCATATTAAAAACTGTTATCCTGTTTTCTTAATTCAATGCTGTATAATATTTTCTATTTTCATGATCAAACTTTTATAGGGACATTTGTTAAAAATAACTTTATGTAAAAATATTTTTAGAATCGAGATAGATTTATAAAAAGAAATTCATTTAGCTTAGTACATAAAAATGATCTGAATTTTAAGACCATTTAGTTGAGGAGGGGGATGTTTCCCACCACGCTCTGGAAGCTATTGAAAGAAAAGACGTCTTAAATTTTGTGTTTTTCTTTTTATTATTGCATTACATATATTTATAAAATATGATTCTAAAATCTACAAAATAAGTTAAAAATTAAATTTATTTTCTATTGAAAGGTTTACAAATTTATAGATATTACTTTCCATCAAATGTCAGAAGACAGAGAACAACACTTAGTGGAAAACAGTGCTCAGAACTTCTCTTGTCATATGTCTTAGGAGAGTCTAAACGGCAAAGTATTCATAGGCTTTGTAAAATTAGTATATTGTCACTAACTTTAGCCATCGATATTTAAAAATTAATGAAATTGGTGGGAAGCATACCCTCATCTTATAAAGGGTTAGAAAATTTATTTTTATTATCACTCAATTACTGATGATAATACAAATAACGCTTGGAAAAACGATTGCGATTTTTATTTGTAAAAAAAAAAAAAAAACTGTAACGTAATAAAAATATATTGCGCTGAATTTCTGCGGCTATCTGAAAAGGTTATCGAACGTATATTTTGAGATTGGATGAGCCTCTGAAAAAGTGCATTATGTATATACTTTCTTAAATTTAAATCTGGTTCCTTTTCCAGTTAATTCTGTTCTGTTTTCTTAAGGGATTCCACAACTTAAAACAAAACTAAAAAAAATGGAGATATGGAAATTTTTTTTTAGTTTTTAAATTTATTTAGTACATTTAAAAAAAGAACATTCTAAATTTAAGAAGAAAAAAAGAAGTTACTAGTAGTAAAATGGGAAAAAATTGGTAAAGATGTACCAAAAATTACGTAAACGGGCCCATTCTGTGCAAAATGTTTAAAAGCAAATTTTCAATTTTTTAATTGAGATGTGTTACTTTGCTATTCATTTTTAAAATGACCTTCAGGATCAGAGATATTTTAATTTTTACAAACCCTAGAGCACTTTATTTTAGTTATTATATGAAATGGCTTAAAATAACAGTAACTATATTCACATAAGGGACTGTAAATTTTGCAATAAAACAGTGGTTCAGGAATCTGAACAGTTAAAACACTTCTACTATTATACAGAACATACATACAAAACTTTAGTTAATTATTTTCAAAACATTTTGAGCAATCGTTGTCCCGTTAGTGCACATTCAAAATAAAAAAGTTCGAGTAAAACGTATTTTATAGTATGACATCTTGTTTAAAGTAATGGCATCTCCTTTTAGTAAGACACTTGTAGTTTTTGTTCTAGGAATAGAAAATAATAAACTTGATATTTTTATAAAGCTAATAAAATGATCCATAAAATAAAATCATAAAAAAATGTCAATTTTTGGCAAAGTTCATGGTTCTAGGGTAAATATTTAGTTTATTTTGTATTTAGCTTCTCTCTCTGAATCCAGCATGCTTACATAATATTTAATGTAGGAGTGATATTTGAATTGTTGTACAGATTTGTCAAAAGAAAAAGAAAAACACGACTTCATTTATTGGTGATTGGTGGCGCAGTCAGGAACTTTTTTAAAAGTGGACGAGGGGTCCGGTGTCGGAAGTCCACCCATCTCATATCATACTCCAATACGCCGTCCATCATATTCTTTTGATTTTGTTGATTTTCGGAAACGAAAAACAATAAAAAATTAATTATTACTAAAATTAATTGTTTAATTAATAATTAATGAAATTAATTAATAAAATTATTTATTAATAACAATTACTTAATTAAATTTTACGTACTATATACATAGGAATATTATCAATCGAAAAAAATCAGGGGCTTTGGAGGATTTAAACCCGGGAAACCTCCCCTTCCTTCCCCCTTGTATGCCCCACTGGTGATTTGCCAAGAAAAGGCATCTTTTGGCGACAGGAAAATCGCATATCAGAATCATTTTTGAATATATACCATAATTTCATCTTACTCGTGAAAAATTACAGTTAAGTATTTTTTGAACACACGTCATTTACTTCAAAATTTATTTTATTGAGTATAGTTTATTTAAGATTCAATGTTTCCTTATTAACTAGTCTAGTTAAAGTAACATCAATTCATGAGTTAAATCAGATTTAAAAAAATACAAGTTAAACGTTGTGTTATTCAACACTTTCACTAGAGGAAAGAGTTTATAACTAAACATTAAACAAGTCTTAACCCATTACACAAGTACTCTCACTTTCATAATCACAATACGACTTTATTTACAAACATACCACTCCATATCACCACTCCAGCCCCTTGAGGACAATTTACCCTCATTGCACAAGTGCCCTACCCTCTTGCGAAAGAAATCCCAACCATCTCATTATTGCAATCCTACGACTCAAAGATTAGACACAAAATGCAGAAACTTATTCAGGAAAATTATAATTCAGCTCTATACACATCCCCCTTTACTTTGCCATTCGGTAATGATGTTAGTTTAATGAGTTTTAATTTCTCATGGGAACTTCAACTGCTGCACTATCAGAAGCTGTAAATTAAAATCCTGCTGCGCTGAGTAGCAGTTAGCGGCGTGGTTACCGAATTGGAACCAGCATTGTAAGAAACAATTATGTTGTCAACGTGCAATTCTCGGATGGGAGCTCGGGTCTCTTGGAGGCAGGGGTAACAATAAGAAGTGGGCTGCGTTGGAATCTGAGAGCAATTGGATTCCGTGGAGATGGAAAAGAAATTCAGAAATGAGTTTTAAACTATATTTGTGTGCTCCAACAACAATGAGTTTCAATCCACGTTGTTTCATTTCTTTCTTTCAAGTAAATACATACTAACACATCTAAAAAAATATGATTTATTTTTTATTTATAAATTAAAAATAAATATGGACGAATTTTGAATACACATTTAATTTCCGTTTCTTTAAATGGAATATTTATTTTATGATCAAACATCTTTTGATTTGATTTTTATGAACGTCACTTTTTGAAGCAACATTAGTGGCCGTGGTAACCTAGTGGTTATTGTCGCGAATTCATGGCCGGTGTGTCATGAGCTCGATCCCTGGCGGCAAAGAAGACCTGCCTTGCAGAGGCACGGTTAGTTTAAAAACTGTTTTCCATAGAGATAACTTTATTTTATGCCAATGTAACTACTATTTAAACACTGACGTTGAGTATGTGAGGTGAAGGGTTAATCGTTGATCGTTAATCGTAAAATCTAAGAATGGGAGAAGGTGAACTGTGACTGGGAGGTCACGGGCCATGAAATTAGTATTCGTCGTAGAATGGAGTTGTGGAAGTTAGTAACATTGGAGCTGAGCGAGCTATCGAGGCTCGAGAAGGATCACCCTAAGGATCTGAAGATAAACAATAAAAGATATTTCCAATTCTCAATCTGCAATATAAGATTTCCAATAATCTTATATTGCAGATTGAGTGTTAGGTTTTCAGAATATTCTCAGAGTTAAGCTATAAAGTTGTATATCATTCATAAAATGTTAAGGGTAGAGTAAAAGTAGCTACTTTAATGACTATGTCTACTTCTTTTCCAAATCATCTTACACCCATGACCTTCGGGCCACGATAACGTTTAATCTGTAAAACTTAAAGTCGTCCCGTTGGCTTGATGTGAAAGCCAGGAGAGGGGTGTTAGCTCAAGCATCGTCCTTGTCATTTGACCCTGGTTTAAAATTACGAGGACCTTCACCAATAGTCCTGGAGTTCCTTCATAAGGCGACAAACACTCACTCAAACTTACGATGGATCACAATCAAAAGACAAAGACGATACCTGAGCTGGCAACACATCATCCAAACTACCACATCATGCTTACACGATATGTTTAGCTTTAGCATGTACAGGTAAGCCTCCTACAACGCTGTAGATACATTCCTCAAAAATGCCGCGTTATAAGAAATCGCGTTGTAGGAGTTAATACCTACACGTCACAAGTGACGTGTAGATATTATCAGAAAATAGTTATGGAAAAAAATACTCAATATCTGAAACGCGTTGCACAAGTACCGCGTTGTAGGAGGCTTACCTCTGTATCAGACCTTCTAAACATTGATTCGATGTTGGCGTCAGGACTTGAACCCATGATTCGTAAAAGCCAGCCATGAGTTCTGGTTCATGACCAATCGGTTTCTCCTGCAAATTTATGATGTATTACGGTCTTCAAGAAATAATATTGGGTATAAGGAAAGTTCTGTTATTTATTATGCTTTGTAGGTCCTTACAAAGAATTATGATTCAACTAAAACAGGTTTAAACAATTAAGTTATTATACTATTGATGATTTATACATATTTTTTTCACATTTTAGTCTCAGTTTTCTTAAACTTGTAAAACTGTCAACATGAGTGAAGAAAAAGCTCACTTAAGGCACTGTATGTTGTATGAGTTCCAAATGGGAATAACGTGAAGGGGTAAAAAGATGCTTGCGCGGCGTGCTTGAAGAGGAAGCAGTTTGCTCGAACATGTCAAAAATGATTTGTGAAATTTCGCTTGGGTAATTTTTCTTTGAAAGATGAACCCAGATCAGGAAGCCATCAGATGTCAATGATGAAGTACTACAAAATATGATCAAGACAAATCCCACCTTAACTTCCACAGAAATGGGCTTCAAGCTAGGAATTCGTCAGACTACTGCTTTGGATTACATTAAGTCTTGGTTTCGTGTCAAAACTACCTGTTTAGGTGAAACACGAATTATGCGAAAAAAATTTATTGAACAGACTTTCAATACTTTCTTCAAATCTTGCTCGTCACAAAACGGAACCATGTTTGGACCACATGGTAACTAAAAAGTGGATATAGTGTATAAACACGTGGTATATAAAAAAGCATATGTTTACAAAGAGGAAACATCATCATCCACATACAAAGCTGGAGAGCATCGAAAGAATGTTATGTTGTTGGTGAGACAGTACGGGTGTACTGCTCTACGAGTTGTTGAAAGAAAATGAAATGGTCTTTCCGGTTCTCAATTTGATTTTTGAATATAAAGAATTTAACATAAACGTCCATGTGTGTGCGTGTTTGGCCAACAGAAAGGATGTGATTATTCACGATAACACTAGACTACACGTTATAAGGAACATTGCCTAAAAAATTGCAGATTTGGATTAGGAAGCTTTACCTCAGGCAGCATATACTCTTCATATTGCGCCATCTGAGTATCATCTGTTCAGATCACTACAAAACTTTTTTGATGGAAATTAATAGATAAATTATGACGGGGTCCAAATAACAGTGAAAGAATGCTATGTCTCCAAAACATAGAACTTCTTTTACAGGGGGTTAGATAAGCCAACAGAACGCTGGCAGACTGTTGTAACTAACAAAAACATTATATTTAGATTAAATTTTAAATAAAAAGTAAAATAAACGTTTCTTTCTTTTCTTTAGAAAAAAACGACAGAGCTTTCCCTTACACCCAATACTTTGTTATGGTACTTTTAATTTTCTTTTATTTGAGCTTTTTCATGCATAACTGTATAAAATAGTCATGCAATATATATTAAAAAGATCGTTTAGTATTTACTGCAGAAGAAATAACATGAAAGACATAAATTATAACTTCTTGCAAACATATTTTTTATTTCAGCAAAGTAAAATAATAACGTTGATAAAATAATTTATCTAGAAATTATCTTTAAAAGTTAATTAGACTGATAAACATAGTTTCAAATCTCTCTCAACTTTTTAAAATTTTTAATAAAAGTGTGCAATTTTAAATTCTTTTTTAAATGTATAAGAAATTCTGGAAAATAAATTAATCACAGATTGCAGAAGATAAAAATTATTCATCGTGTCACTTTTTATTCACAAATTGAACATTTTATTTAATTTTAAAAGATTTTTAAAAGACATTTTTTTTTTAAAGAACAACTTCTTTAGTTTCATCAAAAAAGCAGACTGAAGATATATACTTATAAAGTAAAAATAATGGTCTATAGCTATAGTAACTTATATTTTTATAGTATAATTTGATACTCTCTCACCATGTCAGAATCATAAGGATCTAGCGGCCATGTTAACAATAACATAATTATTTGCATTAAACATTTTAAATGAATTTAAAATAATTAAAAAAAACAACCAAAGTTGACTAATAGAGTTGAGTTGAGTTCAAAGGCTGCAGACAATTTACAACAAGAATACTGCAAATGAGTAGATATAACAGATGGACAATAAAGAAGGTAAACTATACCTCGATAGTTATATACTGTATTGTCCAGGTATTTCATCAAATGAAAAAATCTCGTCAATAAAAAAATGTGGCCAAATGCTGTCATCTTTTATTTATTTATTATTATTGTTTGTAAATCGTGACATCTGGCGACGTCTTTTGGTGAGAAGAAATTGGTCGACGGTATAATACGTAAGTACCCTCACTAATAATCTTCATAACATGTAATTGCTTTTAAGTTTATCATGGATTTTTTTAAAAATTAATATTCTAATGAATTTTTCTTCTTATGAATGGTTATTATTATCATAAAACATTTCTATGTATTAACTGTCAAACATTTCTGCCAAATCAAAAACTGTCGCCAACTATCATGATATTTATCATATAATAGACCAGACATCGTATGAATAATGTAATATTTCTTGGAAATATATACTTTAATACTTTCTGTTAAATTTACTTAATTGTATAGCATTAATTTTCTCCTTTATTACATACATAATTATATAGTGTAATTTTACTCTCCTTCATTATTTATAGAATTATTTTTTTCTTTCCTAACACAATTCATGATTTATTTTTGCATTTTTAATCCAATCAAGATAAGAATTCAATTTATGAAATGAGAAGGAATTGATCCATTATCAAAATTAGATTTTTTTTCTTTTGGTTTACAGTTTATGATTCGGATAATTTTATTACTTCACTGAGATCATCAGATGGAAATATGTTTACCGAAATTTATCGCCAAAATATTTTTTATGAGAAAGATTTGCACTTTCATAGATTTCCTGAAATATTTTTTAATTGAATGAATTCTTTTTCTTTAAACTTATGATAAAAACTTTCTTTGGTACTCTTTCTCTTTTTTTCAGACCGTAACAGGAAACGCAAAACTCCATTTGCTAATTAAGTACATTTCTTTTTTCTTTCAAAATATCCAGTAGTTTCTTAATATGTTATTCTCTTTCTAATACTTATGATATTTCTCACCTAGCTACTGTTTTATGTTTTGTTTATCTTGTTTTCTGATACGAAGATTTTCAATGCATTTTTAACAAAATGCAACAGCAAGAGTAACGCCATATATATATTTTTTGAACAAAAATTCAATGTCTTAAATATCATTAACGCTTATATTGCTTTACCAATACAACCAGCATTAAAATTTAAAAAAACTTTATAGCACTTTTTGCACCAAAACTAAATTACAGTTGTATCCAAATCAACAAAAAAGAAATAATTTCAAATCAAGTATATAATTACATACAGTATATCTGTACTTGCGAAATTTAAGAAAAAATCTTGTTGTGAATTCTATACTATGTTCTGTAATGCAGTGAATAAATGTGAATCCCTTAAGGTTGGTCCTTATTACTTTTTTTTTCAAATAGCCAATTTAACCATGTTCAACATAACTATTTTCAGTTGAATTCTTCAATAAATAATAGTATAGATATTTTACGCGCTTAAGGGAACCAGGACATGCTTGGAAGTGAAAAATGCCACAATTGAGACCCTTTGTTTATGAGACATATATTTTTAAAATTTTCAATAGAATTTATATAATTTATGTTCTTAATAAAGATAATTTAATTATTCTGTAGAACTACAAAAATAACTTTATAGTTCAAACGTTTTTTTTTTTCCTTCTTAATTTAAGTAATATATAATTTTTGAGAACTCATAATACATACTTATGTTCAGGTACCATTTTTCAAAAAAGTATCTTTTTCTTATAAAAATATTTTTTACACATATATAAAACAATACACAAAGACAGTGAACCTATTTTTAGTGAGAATTTAGTATAGTTTCTTTAAAAAAAATTATAAAACTTTAAAATTTGGAAAATTTCAATTTTTCTGCATTTTTTATGCGTAAAACCATTTTTAAAAATTTAGGCACTATTTTAATAGAAATAAAAATTAGGTTCACTATATGCATATGCATCTTGTATAGGAGTATAAAAGATCTGGAATCTTATAGTGCAATAGTTTTTTTAAAAAAATGTACCTAATTGCAAAAAAATATGCTTTTGAGAAAAAGTGAAAAAACTAAGGGTCAAAAGGGGCGAGGTCATTTGTTTACATTTTTATTTTTCATATTTTAGGACTATTTTATCAACAAACATATAAGTATTATACATTTGTAGGTTCAGAAAAAATATGCACTATTTTTTAGAACTAAAATTGAAAAATCGATTTTTTGAAAGTATATGATGTCATGGTTCCCTTAAGGCAGTGGTTTCCAACTCTCGGTTTACGGACTGGTATTGGTCTATGGATCAAATATTGCCAGATCACACAAGGAACATTAAATGATTTCCATTTTATAAACTGTGATGTATTTCTCTCGAGTTTGTGCAACATTTTAAGGAAATCACTTTATATATATCCCATGTTAAATCACGTATTTTAATTCTTGGTGCAACTGTATTTTGTTCTAAAGGCATGTTTAAATAAAATAAAATTACAATTATTAAATCAAAACAATCGGAAATATAAACAATCAAGGTCCCTACACTCAGAGGGTCACGATAAAATTATCAAACATAGTCCGGTCAGTGGCGATAATAAGATTTAGTTATATTAGTGTAACGTGCAACAAATGCCGCGATAAGTACTATATTCCGATGTCTTATTATGCTGTTATCTCTTTGAATTTGTTAATATAGATTTTAAGAAGGTTTATTGCCTCTATTTATTAATTACCATTGTCTACTGCTTATTTCCTTTCGGCCAATTTGAACTTTTTAATGTCTATTTTTTAGTGATTGTTCAAGCAATTTTGTATTACAAAGAGTCCTAACAGATACAAAAACCTAATTTTTTTTAAAAAAAATATTGTTACATATTAAGAACAAATTTAATTCGCGCGAACCATACCTTTAAATTTGGTTAAAAATCAACTCTTTTAGTGATAAAGAAATAATTAGATAAAAATGGATTGCTTGGTTAGTAATTGTAGAAAATCATAAACCTTCTCTTACCTACGAAAATTTAAATATTTTATAAGGTTTTTAATATTTTAAACAGCTCTAACTAAGTATTAAATACTCTAACAATTAGTATTGCAACTTATTGTTACTTCATTTCAAAATACGAAAAAAAAAATGTAAACAATCGTATAAAATAAGAAGAATATTAAAAATTACTTTTATTATGAAAAAGTCTTTTGAAGAATCTTACTACTTGAGCATCTTAAGCCACTTATCACATTTGAAAATGTATCTAAATTTTACAAGTGGAATAACTACAAGCCAAATACCATCTTTGAATTCAAAGAAAGTCACGATTACATTGGTCATGTAACCATCATGAATTTAACCCATTAAATTGTCTTATAACACGTGTCAGGACAGCATAAAGGAGATACAATTTTCACTAGATCGAATATTTAATTGAGAAAATCTAATTTATAGCATAGAAAACTTTCAAAAGGAACATTGCAAGCAATTGTCTGGGTGGTAGCCTAGTGGTCAAGGGCACGAACACGTGGTTGGCGTGTTATGAGTTCAAGCCTAGTGCCGCTGAAGACCGGCAATGTAGATTGGGCAAATTGCGAACTCAGGCATCGTCGTGGTAACTTGACCATGATCCAAAATTACGAGGCCCACCATACTGTATTATAGTGTGACACGTTAATCGAATTCTTACTCTCTTTCTCGGCTTCCACGGTCACATATACATGTTTTAAAATAGCGTTACCGCATCTTAAATGTGCATAAATTTATGAAACATGAAAAATAAATATAGGAAAAATGTTTTAAGTAAATTAATAAAAATGCATAAGATACTTGGGAAAATGTATCATTTTATATTGCTTTGTTACCCCCCCCCACCCCCCAAAAAAAGACTAGCCACACTTCTTTGCTTTAATTTTATTAACCCTTTTATCTCACCGCAAGTAAAAGGCAACATGTTTGCGAAGTACCACTTGAATGAAACCACATTTCACCTTGAGACCTCACCTCTAGCGTTTCGCTTCGAGAGATTCGAATGAAGTTAAATTTAAAAAAAAAAAGAATTGGAAAAGAAGATAAAAAAAAAGTACTTCTCACTACCAAACGGTGCAGAAAGCAAGGCGAGGAGCCACTTGCAATCCCCAGCCACCTAATGTGATTCTAAAAGATGACAGAACAGCAGGAAGAGCAAAACAAAGAATCTAATACTTGCTAATTACTGCTGGGAAAGTGATAATTAGCAATTTGAATTCTCCTCTGGCCTTTAATTAAAGGTTCCAAGAAACGGAATACCGTAAATTTTGAAACCTAATTAATTTGAACCGAAAAATATACTTGGGTGTACCTTTTTTTCCCCCTTGTGATCCGTGAACTTTTGTTGAAGATTTATTATTTGTGTCTTTCAAGTATAAACTTCAAAGGGTCCTTTTTTTATCACTGTTCATCTTTAATAATATTAAAATTTGATGTATAACCGCAAAACGCTTTTAATTTGTTTTTATTTTATGACCCTTTAAACACTATGAAAATTGCATATATTATTTTAAAATAAATATATGCACGTAACGCTTACAGTGAAAATATAAGATATGTAAATTAGCTTTCATGGCGAATGCGTTTTGTAATTATCGTTTGAGAATAAATATTTCACAGCTGTTTATTTTAAGGAAATGAATTTGTTTAGTCTGTGTAAAATATGTTAAATGAAAGTTTCTGGAAACGTTGATTATAATTTTTACTGATAAACTGGTTGCTGAAAATACTAGCACAATTTAGTTAATAGTAAATCTTAAAACGTTAAAATTTATTCGTTGAAAAGAAGTCCATTGCTGAACGACTAAATACAGTTGAACATTCTATAACAAATTATAAAATAAAAGAAATTGAGATTAAAAACTATATTTGTCAAATTATAACTGACAAACTCTGAATTCTTTCTGGGATTAGTTTCTTTTTTTTTAATGGAACTTTTGTGATTTTTTAGTGTAATTTTGTATTAACTTTATGCTAAAATTTATATATATATTTGTTTTAATTTTACTTTTCATAGAATATCGTATACGAAATTTATTTCTGACATGCTATGTAAACATTTCTCTATTTAGCAAGTTGAAAAACTTAAACTACGTATACATTACTTTTGAAAATTCCGCATGCTAATATCTTGCCATGCTTTACTAGATTGCAGAATTTGTTACTTTTAAAACATTTCAACCGGATTTTATTTATAAATCCGCGCCTTTTAATAGTATATTTATACTATTATATATTAATATATTTTCTAAACATAAACTATTTTATCTTTTGAAATATGTAAGCATTTATTAAATTCATATCGCGCGAATATTCTTATATTTTTTACTAATTGAATGATTTCCAACATTGAATTTAAAGAGCATAAACTAATATTTTAAATTTCTTTTTTTTAAATAATTTTAACCACACAGTATTACTTTTAACATATTAATGAGTATTTATAATCAAATAAAAAATAGTAATGCTTCTGTGTTTCCAAGTTTATGATGAATAAAACAAGAAAAAAATTAGTTTTCCATAAATATACGAATTTAATTTTTGAGGCTAACAATAAATATTATTATTATGAATAATTATAACATTAATATATTTAGAAGGTACTTTTATCCATATGCGAATGTATATTTATGAAGAATGATTGGATTACTGTTTTAAATATATCAATTATTATATTCTAAAAAATTACTGAAACTTTTATATTATGTTTCTTCTACAACCAAATACTGAATACCAAACTTTTAGAAATATGTATACAATGATTTAATAACTTTGTTTGTTTATGAAAGTTTCGATTCGAAGTTATACAAAAGTTACTGTTGATGTATCTCGCAATTTTTAGTCATTATCATGTGACGACGACACTTGAGTTTGTACACCTCATTCTTTAAACGTACACACCTCATGAATGTGAGATCTTTCATCAGCGGCGTAACGTACACCACCGCACTCCCCGCATTGCGCTGGCCTCAGGGATTCTAGGAGGCTCTAAGTTTGACTGACTCCAAGTACGTATTTGGGCTTTGGGCCCCCAAACCTGACTTTTCAGGGAAGGGCCTAATATTCTCCCTTATGCTACTGTCTTTCATGTTGCTTAAATTCCAAATACTTTAACAACGAGAGGATTTGAATCTCTGTGCACCTGATTGGCGTAGATAAAAACAACGCCAATCAGGCGCGATCGCGATCCTGTACACTTTGCTACCATGGTAACAAAGTAATTTCGATATACGAGAAAAAAAACTATAGATTTCTACATTGCTTCAATAAATTTATTAAACTTCTTCAGTCATTTTTGCAAAGAGCCAATAGCAGAAATTTCTCCAAGGTATAATGGGCTGCTTCGCGAGTTTTTCTCACTTCAAAGGTTTTCTTTAACATTGAAGAAGTGTTTTTAACTGCCATCTTTTTAAAAAGTGGTAACGTGGAAAAAAATCAACTCTATTTTTAGAATGTATCGGTAGCTGAACGTTTCATGATTTAGTAAATTGTAAGGATGAAGTTTGGCTCGTAAGTTTCGGTCGGAATTGAGACCAAAATTGAAGCATCCATTTTGAATTTTTTCATCTTCCATTATTGGAGGATTGTACATCCTGTTCTATGAGAAACAGATAAATAAAAATTTTAATGATCAGTTATGAGTATTCGAGTTGTATAATATTTCTCTCGTACTTCGAGCTAGTTGAAAAATAAATAGTTTAGGCACGCGCTGCTTATTTAATTTTGTGGTTCTTTTTATTTTTGTTTACTTTTTGTAATGAACTAACTCTACATCTACTGGCGCTGTAAGAAGTGTGGAACTTCACAATTAATTAACTAAATAGAATTACAAGTAGGTTAAGAAGTTTTGGTGAAATATTGACAAGACATTACAATTAAAGAATAATTACACTTTTCTAAGAAAAAATATACCATAAAGTAATGCAGTGATGGCTTGCACATTGTGAAATTTTAAAATTTAAATTAGATTATAAATTATTTCCGCCTTGTCTTTCTGATAGCAATGCACAGCTTAAAACCCTTTCTGAGATTATTTTTCATTTAAATTTAGCA
>BMAO01015404.1:0-19859 GCA_019973975.1 Trichonephila clavata | reverse complement strand
ACTAATCCAATTAAGAAATTTTGATCGGTATGCAGAGGGAGAAGGTGAGACCCGTTAGCCTGGGGATAATATTATGGACTCTCAACTGATTCCACGATAACCTATACAAGCTCAATTTCAACCCTAATAAGTTATTCTTTAACTTCTTTTTAAATAAGGCTCACGATATCTGTACTCTTGTGAAGTCCTACTGTTAAAGTCTTGAACGATAATCTTTAACTAGATTCGATCACCTCCGAGCGATCCTCTCTTTGAATTTTTCAATTGTTACTTTTCGAAACTCAGATTTGCTCTTAATAAATTCACGATACTCCACTCACCAACTAACTCTCAAAACTCACGAATACAGAATTTATGTAATATACTTTATTTGCATAATCACGTTTTCTTCCTTCGGTGAAAGTTGGTTGGTAAAATATTGCCCCAGAAGAGTCTCATGGGGTTAGTCATAGACACGTATAGATCGTCACAACCCTGCAACTCTATTGGCATTTAAAAAATCTCTGTTTGATTCAAAAAACGAATAACATTTTGATGTCTAAATGTTTTTCGGGCCTTAAAGAATCTCCGTGCTTTTCTTTGTTTGATGTAGAGAAATATCAGCTGCATTCTTTTTTTTTCCCGAGAGTTAAAGCTGTGACGGATTCTATCCCTGGTTCAACTAATCCCTTTTGGAAAATTGTTCTTTAACTGTGTGATTTCAGTTTAAAACCACTTTTCGTAGAGCTGACTTAATTTTATGCTGATGTAAATGCTATTTAAACCCTGGCAAAGGGTGTGTTAATGTAAATTGTGAGTCATTCGTCTTGAAGTTAGTATTCAAGCTATAACGTCCATTCAGAGAAGTGGAAATACTAGAGAAGTTGATTTGAGGAGGACAATAGCCGTTTAGGAAAGAGCTGACAAGTGATCTACAAACGGATCTAGAGATTGGTGTACTCAGTGGTGTAACGTAAACCCCGCATCACGGGGGACACAGGATTCTGGAAGGCCCAAAGCCTAACTAACGCCAAGGCTTACTTGGGTTTAGGGCCCAAAACCTGACATTGCAGGGGAGCTCTGCTGGGTTACTTTTTATAATCTTAAGTAGTACGATCCAAAAATTTGGGGACTGCTGCCATTGCTAACGACGTATTATTACAGTATTTTTTTTTTAAATACTCTAAATATATGTAAAGCTTTTTTTTTTAATAAACAGTTTACTAAAACACTATAAATTTTTCTTGGGAATCTATACCAACAATATTTAAAATGAATTATGTATAAATTTTACTAAAATTACAATTATTAGCGAAATTTTAGCAATTTTTTAAAAAAACCTGTAAAACAGTTGGTGAAAAAAAGTAATAAACTTATATGAATAAGAATATTACAAAAATAAACTGCACACATTTATCTAGGAAATATGCTAAAATTTTAAAGTATAAAAATTTTACAACCGCTTGGATAAATAAAAGAAGTGTGATATATTTGTAAAGCCTTTATTGAAATAACAGGCCATAACTCAAAAAGCACTCGTATGGTAAGAATTATTTTAGTATATTCCATAAAAAGTAGTATAAATATCAGGTTCATAAGTTTTCCAGAAATACATTAATAAAATTTTGAGTCATCGAACTCGCCATGATAGATTTTGAACCGTTAAAATGCCCACTTCCTGTGGATGAAAGACTTACTTCCAATTTTTTTAATTTTGATGTCATTCATTATAACTTGGCCTCTATGTAGAGTAGAAACAAAATAAGACAGGTTTTTGTAAAGCCAAAAGATGGTTCTATTCAACAAAATATAAAAACCAAAAATGCATACTTTGATCGAAATTTGTCCTTTCAAAATGTTCCGATACCTTAATTTATTTTACAATATTCCTATAGAGAGCGCTACTGTCAAGGTTTGTGGTGTAAGAATCATTTTTTGCTAAGCTGTGCCAAATAACATTCTTAGTAAAAATACTTAATTGGAAATATTACGTCTTCCTAAATATATAGAATTATTTCGACGGCTAGTAATCTTAATATGAATCAATCCTTAAAATTTCTAAATATTCTTTGAGTATGAATTCATAGCAAATTTAAAGTAATTAGCTATTCACAGGAAAGGTCAATCGGTATTTTTCAAAGAAATTGGATATCATAAGTGAAATTTACGCAAAACCCATGAGGGTCATTTGAGTCAAAATTATTGAGTATATTTACATTTAAATTAAAATTGAAAGCCCAGAACAGATTTAATATTATTTGTAATAGGAAATACAATAAATAATTAGGCGTAAAACATAAATTTAATTATTTTTTTCTCTAAAACAGTAAACAATTTAATTTTCCTTTGTACGTATATTGAAGCTTTGTTCATTGAGTTGACTGAGGGGGAAAAAATAGCAAAACACATCAAGATTTATTCACGCCCGACAAGGAATATTTATTCAAGAAATTCAATGAAAAATAATTACGAAGGCGTGGATATTTAATTCTTTGAGTTAAAACGCGACAGGTATAAATAGTATCACGAAAGAATGAAAAAATTAAAGTATTATCTGTTTCTCACGTTATTAGCCTAGAACACTAACACTTATATGATTATTTTTTTAAAACAAAAAATCGTATTCTCTTACGAAAACGAATTCTTACAAACCATTAAATCAATTATTTCCAAAACAATAACGCAATACCATCAGTTCCGGAGCTTAAAAAGTTCGAAGACCTTTTGGCGCGAATTGTTTGGCGCAACTTTGGCGGAGATATCGGAACAAATAGCAGCCCGCAAAAATCTTCCTGATTCTATGCTCTTCCAGTTGAATAGAACCAGAAAATTTCATTCTAAACACAGTGTTTAAGCAGTGGATATTAGTTTCCCTACTCCATTGACAAAGATTCTTAGCGTGCGTTATGGTAAAATGATGCCGAATTTTCGGCGCCAAAATTTTAGATTGGCAGGTGTAATATCTGCGCGGGAGAATCTTTAGATTTGGAATATAACTTCCGTTGTTAACAACATTAGCTGGGTCTTTGACTTTGCCAAGGGAATAAAATCATCAATGGTTCAATGACTTGTGACTATTGGTTCCGAATTTTTTTTCTTTTTTCATTCTTTGGCTGAGAAGGATTAAGCTTCCATATCAGATATTTTTGTGTTATGAATAAGCAATGTGTGATATTAATGATTTAATTCTGAAGAAAAGTGCATTTGTTCACTTTCCAATTAACCTTAATAAGCATAAATATTTTCAAAACTAATAATTTGTTTCTCCTTTCCAATAACTGTTGATATCAACGTTGGAAGTTTCTTGTGGAAATATTTTATCATGTTGATTCGGATTTCAATAAAGGAGCTATGAGCAGCGCCCTGAAACGTGATTTTTTAAAGGTTTTTTTTTTAAAAAAATCTTTTTTTTATTTTAATAAGTCGAATACTAAAAATTTAACTATTTTCTTCTAATGATTTTTGTTTTAAGTTTTCACCCCTGAGAATCTTTTGTTAAATTGAAACAATATTTAACGTTATAAGCAATAATTATTATTTTAAATATTAATAATCACTGCCGGATTACTCATTAGGTGGAGTACTTGCCTATGGGCCCCGCCCCTTTTAGGGGTCCCCAAGAGCATGTTCTATTTTCTGTTAGTGCTCCAAAAACAAGCTACAGGGCCCCGAGATTTCGAACTGCCCAGGGAACTCCATGTCGTTTAATCCGACACTGCTAATAATACTAAATTATCTCACTGATATTGTTAAATAATTGTTTTTTTTATATAGTTTTACTTATATGAATGTAAAAAATATTTAGACAAATGTTCAATATTTAAAAAAAATCCGAGAATTCTACATATAGCAATTGCTAAAGTTAGTTTTCATGAGATTTTGCTTTTGAGTTTGTTTGTTTTTTCAGTCTGTCATGTAACTGACAAGATATTTTGTTTCAGAATTCTAATTATATAGTTCTCCAATTTAAATTTTCGTATATTTAATTAAATTTTGTATTAAATCTCAGAATTTTCATGAATCTTTTCCATGTATTTATTTCATACCCATGCGTAGACAATAATTCACATCTCAGTTGATGTTTCATCGCTTCTATGTCAACTAATATGGCGCTAAATTTTCTGGGATTTTTACTACTAGGACTCAACTTGGTTGAAGATTACAAAAGAGCTCCGCCTAGTGTGGCATAAAATTTATACACTAATTTCATCTCTAAGAGAAACTAACTTCTAACAATCAGTATTTACTGTTTTAAAATACTTCAGTATTTAAAATTACTAAATTAAATAAAAATAATTCTTAATTTTTTTAAAAAAATTAGCAGATGCATGACTTAGAAATCATTAAATATTTTAAATAAAACTTAATGTTCGTTAAATTTGCTAACAAATATTAAAAAAGCTAAAGAAATAACTCAAAGAATCAATATAAAAATAATTAAACATTTCATACTTTAGTCATATGTTTTAATAAGTTCTTTATTATACCATATTCAATATTTTCCCTTCGAAATGAAAGGCTTTTTTAAATAGCTATTTATTAGCAGACGATTTTTTCCTCCATTTAATATATGCCTTCTTTTAAATATCACGATGAATCATTTTATTTTTCGATTATATTACATATTTTCTCAACACTATTAATATCTATATTTATTTTTTATAACATTAAGTTCTTTTTAAAACCACGAAAAATACAAAATAAATAAAACGTTAATTTTACTACTTGAGATTCTATAATAATTTGATAAATTTTTATTTTCCATAATCAGAATTTCTTTTCCTGATATGAAGAAAATAAATAAAAGAAACATTTTTATTACAATATAAATAATGTAAAAGATTTATAATAAGGCCATCAAAATTTGTGAAATGCTAAATTTATACAAAGTTTCAACTATAAAAATTATAATAATGTTTTTAAAAAATTGAGCAAACAAACGATTTGAAAAGAACAGAAAATACATTTGAGCCAAAATGAAAAATCAGTTAAAGAAGCAAATATCAAAACAACTCTTTTGAAGCAAATAAAGATACTTTTATTGATCGAATTCATTTAAAATAGTGAATCTGATTTTTAAAAAACGAAGTTCCGGTTTTTGAACAAGCATTGATATTACCGAGTGATTATACATAAAGTATTATTTCGATCAATTCCCGAATGTAAACATTACCTTGATTATTACTAAACATGAATCGGAAATTGGAGGATTTGACAGCAATCAGAGCAGAAAAAAATAATGGCTATCGAAAGTTGAAGATGTTTTGGCCTGACTACCCATCAGTAGGGGGTTGTTCACCCTTCTGACAAGTGTTGAAAACTTTCAACTCTCAGAAAACATCAGAGAGCGATCAACTATTCTTATGTTGAGCAATAAAAAGCATGGGCTCGCGTCTTCCGGATTTTGCTTCATCCGAAACCGCGCTGTGGTTGCCAATTTGGCAAAATTATTGCTCCTTTTTCGGACTAATGGCGGTCCATTAGTCCGAAAAGTTTACAGGTGAATCTTTTATTTTGCTACAAACATGCTCTTTTTCAAAAAAATATCCTTTTTTTTTTCTGTCTCTGTTTGAGTTATCAAGTTTTAATTTATAAAAATAATTTATTTGATAAACACGTGCAATCATTTCATTACATAATTTAATTGAAATGATGGATCGTTTTTGCTATAGGGAGTTCTAGAATTCCCAAGTATTCTATTCGATAAATTTCTTTCAAAAAAAGTATCCTTAATTCCAATAAGAGACTCAAGAAAGCAGAATTAAAAAACTTAATCATTGGCATTAAATTTATATTTTTTTACCAAAAAAAAAAACGTTTTTTCTTCAAACATTTACCGAAATTTCGAAACCAGTATGTACGGCCAAATTGAAAAAAGAATAATTTTCAAACATATTGCCAAAGGAGTAAAATGGGTGGAATATTTTCTAATAAAATGGATAGGTACTTAGGCTCTGATATCTAGCTGAAGATAACAAATAATTGAACAAAATATGTGTTTTCTCCTAACTATATATAGCTATGCTTGTCATACTTTATAAAATGAAACAGAAGAGAAATTCATACATGGCCCGTGATCGTCGACCTATGTTTCATGCGCAGGGGAAAAAACTCGCCATATGAGGATCATATGCATTCAGACATCCCAATGAGGGGACGTGGATTCGGTAACTCGGATTCTGATACTGATTTTGAAGGATTTATGTGACTTTTTTTCCCTTCTTTTAAAATAAATTTCATTCGAAACACCCAAAACGTTGAAAGATTAAAATCACTTGCGGATGACAAACGGAAAATGTTTTTTGAAAAAACTGTTTTTTTCCTAAGCTAACTTTTTTCTAAGATTAGCGGATCCATAATAAGCCGACCCCCTTACTTTCACCTTTAAAAAGTTCTAAAAATAATCTGCTTATACGCGAGAATATACGGCAATCACACGGTTATGAAATTCTGCAGATAATTTAATAAAATATTCGTGTTTTTTAAGTATAAAATAATTTTTCGGGGGAAAAAAGATTTGAATCATTTGCGTTTGAGAAAATTGATGGGTAGCGAGAGAAATTAAAATAATTGATTTATTACGACCAGAGCTATATTAATTACAATATGTTCATTTGGTTACAAGTTATTCAAACTATGAACTATTTCTATTCTATAGAATGTGCTGTTTGGGAAAGAGAAGGCAACATAAGCTTTCTTTCGAGTTTTTCAATCTTTCAACCTCTCCACTCTCTTGAGGTGAGGGCGGTCGCCCCTTACACCTCAAGAGAATACTGGTGGTTCCGGTACTAGTGGTTCCGGCTCGCAGGTGGAGTGTGGTTCTTTTCACGGCCATCGGTTGTCAGTGCGATATCAGATGAAAGGACCCCGCAATATTTTAAGGATACAGGCGTGGATATGGACGGAGTAATGCTATCCACATAAAGAAGCTGATTTTGCAGATACATGTCGGAAAAACGCTACAGCATACCTCTCTTTTATTTAGGGTTCCATCCGAACAAATTCAAAAAATAGTGTATTAAAACATTATAAATACTTTTTAGGGATCAATACCAATACATAATAATAATAAATCAGCAATATTTAAAAGGAGTTATCTAAATTTTACAAAAATCATAACTATAAGTGACATTTTAGTATTTTTTTAAAAGTGTTCAATGCAGTTAGAGAAAAAAAATAATAAATTTATATCAATAAAACTAAAATAAACTACACACGTTTATCTAAGGAATAAACAAAGACTTTATTTTATTAAAATATAATTATTTTACTGCTGATCAAATAAATATTATAAAAAATGTGCCTATTTATGAGGCTATTATTGAAATAATAGTCCACATAACTCAAAAAATATTCATACTGTATGAATCCTTTTAGTACATTCCCTAGAAAATAATATTAGTATCAGGTTCAAACGTTTCACCGACAGGGACGTCTTAAAACTCTTTGAGGCCCTAAGCCCAGAGAAATCTCAAGGTTGAAAGCAAAAGAATGCCCTACTTTAGATCTTTAAAAGTAGACAGTACAGTAGAATGTCGTTTATCCGAATCAATTGGGGCCGGACACCGTTCGGATACGTGATTGTTCGGATAACCAAAAATCGAATGTGATCCATGGAGTATATGAAACCGGACACTATACGAATATCGAAAATCATCACATGCGGGAAACGTGCTTGGCAAAATAGGTGCAAAATGTCGCAATTTTACCTTGATTGTGGAAAATAATCACTTATTTTTCGCTGTACCATTGTACACCTTCGTTTTTCCGTTGCAAGGTCTTTGATTTTCTTGAGCAGCAGTAGTTGAGTAGGACAGCACTCTGATTGTTGTTCGTATTACTCCACAGCTGTCTCTAACGCAGAAACGCGTCAACATTGGATGGACCCTTGCTACTTTCGTCGTCGTTGTTGTTGTTGTCCTCGTTTTCATTCGTTTCATCGTAGACAGGGTCGAATTCTTCTTGCACGGAAGTCACAATCTCGTCATCATTTAGCATTTGAAATCCACACAGGTTTCTACATCTTCTTCATCGCATTCTTGAAATCTTGGGATCGACTGGACGAAGTCGGTAATCTCCTCCCTGTGGTCGTCACTGAGGTCTTTTTCGCCTTCTAAATCTGGCCACAGTTTATTTCATGCATTTTTCACCGAATCACGCAACTGAAATTCCCCAAATATCACTCATCTTGGGTTTTCCCGTTCGAAAACGTATTCGTATACTGTACATTAGTTGACAAAAAAAAACTGGTCTGGATATTTGACGCTTCGAATAATAAAAGTTTGGATAAACGAGGTTCTACTGTATATAGCATGCATTGTCAAATACTCGTTCAAACGATAATTTGAAACAAATGAACATGCATGACTCACAATCTCAAAGATATAGGCACAAACCGGCTCAACCAATGACCGCATTTTAGCTTAATGAATTAAATGATTGTTTATAATATTAGGCCTAGGTCTAGACATGGACAACGGTCAATACACAATAATACAGTCTTACTACATTTGTCAGTTGACATGCAGTTTGAAATTCTTTATTTTTTGGAGAATATGCATGGGAATAATATTCGACCGTTAAAATGTACACTGGTGTCCAAAAGTTAAGCATAAATCGTAAAATGCGAAAAACATGGAGTAAATATTCGTAAAATTATTCCAAATTTCTTGCGGATATTAATTGGGTGAAGAAGAAACATTGGGTTTATGCAAAACTTTTCAGTCAACTACGTCCTGCCCGAAACACCGGCGCATGTGGGAACGCGGAGAAACCAATTCACGCAACATAGGCAGTTCAGACAAGTTTCGTGCAACTGCTGTGCGAAGGAACGTTGTTAACCATCAAACAAGTTGAATGATGGCACAAAGACGCCAATTGGACATGTTTACGAAAGGAAGAATCGTTGGAATGCTAGAATCCTCACGATCACAAACCGAAGTGTCTCGAATTCTGAATGTGGACCAGTCTGTGATCTCAAGACTGTGGCAGAGGTTTCAAAGAACGGGAAATGTTACCCGACAACCAGTATCAGGTCGACCAAGAGTCACAACCCCTCACCAAGACCGATATCTGGTAATAAGTGCGCGACGTCAGAGGGGCAGTACTGCCAGAGCACTGGGCGCTCACAGTCACCACAGGAATACGAATTTCGAGATAAACTGTTTACAGGAGACTCAATCATGCTGGCCTGTATCCCAGAAGACCAGCAGTTTGCATTCCCCTCACGTCTGCGCATAAACGCGCTCGTTTGAACTGGAGTTTGAAATATCAACAATGGAGTGTGGGAGAGTGGGCCAATGTGATGTTCAGTGACGAGTCCCGGTTTAGTCTGAGTAGTGATTCTCGGCGGGTAACGATATGGAGATAACGTGGAACACGTTTTGAACCAAGAAACATAATGGAAAGGCATCATTTTCCATCAATTGGAGTAATGGTATGGGCAGACATCACGATGGACGGCCGCACAGACCTCCATTTCTTTGACACGGGGTCTGTGACTGCTCAAAGATACAGAGACGAAGTTCTTGAGCCTTATGTTCGCTTGTTTCGAGGTGCTGTCGGTCCTGACTTCATATTCATGGATAATAATGCGCCATGTCATCGAGCGGTGCTGATTGATGAAACGGAAAATTTATTCATCATCTCATAGAAAGTATGGTAAATCGCTGTGCAGCGTGCCTGGCTGTCAGAGAAGTGACCACATGCCTTATTAAACTGCAGCATCTGTATTTTAATTAATGTTTTTCTTTCATTTTTTCTTTAAAGTGCGAATCCTTGCTATGCTCAGTTTTCTTTCAAACTGCTACTTTGGATAATATAATTAATTATTATCATTCTTTTGATTTGCTTCCTTATTTTATAACCATTTTACACTCGCATATCTCGTTTCCCGCCATTCTGATTTACAGTTCCTTCTTTATTCGTATAATTATCAATTATGCTTAACTTTTGGACACCAGTGTATTTGGTCCATGATCCTATTAAGGCAGAGTCAAGAAAAAAACGAGGTCCCCACCGAGGGTGAGGCCCTGGGCCCGGGCTCAGTTGGCCCATGCCTTAAGATGTCCTTGTTCACAGAAATACATTCATAATAGCTACCAGGATAGATTTTGAACAATTTAAGGACCCACTTCCGATTTTTCTAATTTGCTGTAATTTATTATATAACTTGGCCTCTCTATGTAAAGTAGAAACAATATATGTTTTGTACAGCCAAAAAATTGTCCTAATCAATAAAATTTTTGAAAAATTAAAAATTTGTGTTTTGATCGAAATTGTTCATTTTAACATGTTCGGAGACATTAACAGTACGGTTCATAATATATATATTTTTAAAACCCTCTTATATTTCTCTCTCCAATAAAATCAAATGTGTATTGAGAATTTTTAAATAGTTTCAAAGCCATATTCATTTCGAATTCTTGAATTTCGCTTTTATGAAGCTTACAATGCCACCTACAACGAAAACGAAATAATAAAAATTTCTCTTCAAATAATTATTCGAATTTAATCAAGAAACTTTAAATTAAAATAATATTCGGAAAAAAACTGATTGACAAAAACATAATTTCATAAGATGAAAAAAATTTTATTACAAGAAAGTAAAGATAAATAGTGTATGGTGGTGGACATTGTATTAATTTTCAGTTCTGTGTTTATAAGAGGGGTTCACTACCCTTTCTGACTAATTTAAAATTTGTGACGGTTCTTCCTATTTCCTGTTTCTTGCGTTCTTTTCCGAAGACAGTATCGATCGATTTAACACTATACTCACACAGGAAGTTATTTTCCGAGTCAAAATTACACCTATTAGAAAATAAATTTCGATAGAAATTTGACGTGGCAACTGTAAAAACTGGCAATTACAATGATTAAAAATAAACTTTTAAATTTAGAGGGAATTCAATTCAATTCATCCATTCATGAAATTTTTCAGTTGTGTCCGGAAATTTAATTTAAAACCTATTGTTTCACCGTAACAGAGGACAAAACTAAAAGAGGAAAAAATAAAATAATACCGCTTTGGCATATTCGAATTTCACTTTGACTTGTGTCACTAATTATTGAAACAAATCACTTTCAAATACTCACGTTAAAATTCGACAAAAAAAAGGGGGAAGACTTCGGATTGTAAAAAGTCATTGACATTCTGAAAATAAATTATTTTTCTCTGAAAAGGTAATCACTTGCTTGGATTTTTGTGATTTTATAAAACTTAATAGAAAATTTTCTATTCGATTGAAAACTGAATGAGAATTATTGCTCATAAAATCGCAAATTTTTTTCTCTCTCTTAGATATGTCGCTAGTTGTCTTTTAAAATGAATCGTTTGCCAATTAAAGCTGAATTCGTTACGAATTCTTTTTTAACCAAAATTTTGTGACGTGTGTGATTAGATTCTAATTCACTGAAAACTTATTTTATAATTTTCCATGAAATCCTGTATACAATTAACTTAAAAAAAAACTTGTATAACAATATTTTTAATTCATTGCGTGAAATTTGGAATTCATAAATTACTGAGTTCTTCGAACTTTTAGGCTTAACTTTATTCTGAAGTCTCTCTGAATTTTTTTGTTGTTCGTCGCGTATTAAAAATAAATGACTTTTCATGCACAAATATTTTTTTGAATTCTTAGTTTAATATTTAAAGCATTCTTCATTATGGAAAAATATTTGCGAAATTAAATTAAATTAAACATTGAAAAAGGACTGTTGATAAATTTAATGACGAACTGCATCACATACAAAAAAGTAATATTCTAAATAATGAAAATGACAGCTATTTTTCTTATATACATATATTAAGAATTAATTTCTTGGAAAAAATTCTCAGAATGAAAAACACATTCAAAACTCATATTCAAAACCAAGATATCTTTATTTCTTTTTATAAAACACTGAATATTTTTCAGGACAGTGAAAATGTTTCTGGAGAATTTAATAAGAAAGTTTTACTTGAAAATTTAGCGTTATATAATTATCCACTCCTTACAAAAATGGTTTACTTTTTTTGTTTATTCATTTTCCACCTTTCTGCACACTCTTTTGAAAGAAAAAAAAAAGGAATTAATCATTCTAAAAAAATAATTCCAATTATTTCGTAAGATCGTACGTATGTAAGAATTTTTTCCTTTCTTTTCTTAAAACTTTTTTTCCCCAGGATTTTGAACGATTAAAGTTTTGTGATTGTTAAGCGCTAACTTTGTATATATCTTACATTTCTGCAACACAAACGGCGTTAGATATAACAGGTAACAGTTGTTATATTTTTCCTTTCCACCAAAATTGTACTCAATACCCTGAAGGCACCGTTAATAATGCCTTAAAGACACGCTTGAAGACTTTATAGATACACTCAACAATGAAATATTCAACGAACAATGAAATAATCGTTCAAAGAAAGAAACATGGTATTGAAATAAAATTTAACACAGATAATGATGAAGACGCACTTCAACCAAACAACAAGGCAATTAGGCAAGAATAGGTCGATACCGAGGATTCAACAGTCAGAAAACTTTAAAAATTAATGATTCGCCAGTGAATAAAGATAAAAAGCTCTCTGATTTGCACCAAACGGATGGGAAATAAATCTGTATGAAAAATTACACGATAGGTGGCGCTGAGTAATAGCCCCTTAAGTCGAATTCGCGTAAGTCGGGGTTTCATTTTGCATATAATTACAAAAAAAAATTATTTTTAGTTGGAACCGGAGACAAAAAAAAATAATAATTTAGAAGAAAAAATTAATCAAATCTTAGGTAGCACAAAAATGAAATCGTAAGCCGAAGTTATTTTGATGTATTTATTTATCAAATGCCTGGCCATTGACCATCAAGTCATTAGGCAACGAGCTCTCCAATATTTCCTTACAATATAGTCCAAACTCTTAAGTGCAGAGCCCACGTCCAGATGAGCAGCGTCCATGATTTGTCCAGAAGCACACAAAACACAAAAAGGGGAGTCAGTCAAATTAAAACGAAACAAATAAGGGCAAAGGCAGTCGTGTCCAGTCAACAATCTAAACTCAAACACAGCAGCAACACGAGGAGAGTCCGAGACACAGTTAGGTTTTAATAGCACTCTCCATGATTTATTTTTGGCAGCACTGGCGGCAGCATCTCGAAAGCATTCTTTATAAATCCTATCAATTTAGAGTTTTGCTGAGTTAAGAGGTAGGTCTCTATTCGATCTTTGGAGAATATCCGTGTCTCTCTTTGCTAAAAGGTTCGCCATTTAATTTCCCCAAAGGCCAAAAGGCCACAATGGGAAGGCACCCACTGGAAGACAATCTTTGTCATATTCTGCTCAGCAGATCTCTGCAACTCTGGATTCGGGAACTTTGTCTGTGTTGGTTACTTGCCAAGGCCTGAAAGGCAGAACTTAAACTACAGCCTTATTAGGAGTGGAGAGACGGGCAGAAAGCTGATGAAGGGTCAAATGAATATGCTCGATTTCACCGTCATAATGAGTCGTATGAGAGCCTATATGCAAGTAAAGGGTAAGTTATTTTGATGTATAAGGTTTCATAAAATCAAACAAGTAGTCTGCCAGTTCAAAGATTTTTTTTTTTTCACCCGCAAAATTTCCCGGTATCATGCTAATAATTTTTTATTTCTTGTTTTGTTGAAAAAATACGCTCTTCGTTGGAGTATGCATTTTCTAAAATTTGTAAACCTTTTTCAATTAAAACTATCAACCGTCATTCGATCTTCTGATTGAACTGGGTCTAAAGATTCAAGTTCTCTTAAATGTCTTGCTCTTGCTCATGCATTTCTATAGCTCATCTATTGTTAGTTCCTGATTGAGAGAATACAGCAGTTTTAAAACTTCAGCACTGTCTACTTTTAAGTTTAATTGCCTGGAGAGATCGACAACTGCATCAATCACATTACCAATTTCATCTGGCCTAAATTTCAATGATGGAAAAAAAGAGGGGGGGGGGGGAAGAGATTTGAATGTTGAATGTTTAAATTCCGAAATATTACTGCATTTTACTTGATTATACCGGCACTTCTCGCGTAGGATATGTCTTACCACTGCCTAGCTTTTTTCCCAAGACCGAAAAAGTTAGGCGGCCTATCTAAACCTTTTTTGGAAAATGAATAGTTTCTCGTGTAGCTGACTTTAAGGTCATATCCTTTGAGGGGCCTTAGCTTGTAGGTGAATTCTAAACATATATTTTTGGATTTGCCTCTTCGGGTATGTCATACCCTGCTTGTGAATCGCCGTTACAGTTCTAAATACCACGAGCACGCTTTAAAATCTTTCTTATGCAATGGTTCATTATTTATTATAATATTTATTTATTTTATTTATCAAATGCCTGGCCATTGACCATCAGGTCATTAGGCAACGAGCTCTCCAATATTTTTTACAATATAGTCCAAACTCTTAAGTGCAGAGCACACGTCAAGATGAGCAGCGTCCATGACTTGTCCAGAAGCACACAAAACACAAAAAGTGGAGTCAGTCAGATTAAAACGGAACAAATGAGCGCAAAGGCAGTCGTGTCCAGTCAACAATCTAAACTCAGTCACAGCAGCAGCACGAGGAGAGTCCGAGACACAGTTAGGTTTTAATAGCACTCTCCATGATTTATTTTTGGCAGCACTGCAAATGCTGGCAATCGATCCTTATTGTAGTTATGATGAAGAAATGTGATATTTAAGTATTTTATTAGATACAATATTTAATAGATATAGTACAACAGTATTTTCGGAGGAAGAAAGTCTCTTTGCGGGGATGATGAGGAAGAATTGAATGATGAAGAGTATAACAGCAAGTACGATTCCTCTATTGAAATCGATCCAGATAATTAACCTGAGGGTGCAATTATCGTCTCTTATAAAAAGGACCACATCGTATTCAATGGCTGAAAATTTAATCTCTCGTTAGCTTACGACAATATTTTTTGTGTTCGACAGTAAATGCACAAATTATTTTATGAAATACTCAGAAACAACCTACTAAACATCAAACCAGACGCTGATTTCTGTTCTTAATTTCGATGTACAGAAGAATGCAATGAATATAGAAACCAGCAAGCAATGCTTCTACGAATTTAACAAAAAAATTTAAGATCCAGTGAAAACATCGCATTTATTAGCGACAAAGACTAAAGGAGAGTTTTATAACAATGTTCTGAATATCCTAATAAAAAGAACAGGAAAACTAAATTTACGTGTGAAAAATATAATAGACGTATCGTGTTTTCTACTTTTCTTCCTTTTTCACCTTTGTATGCAAACTTTACGGTAAAAACAGAATGTAAACACTCTTGGGTGTAAGCTACCCTGCGCGTGAAATTCCGTTCGTTTTTTTTTTTTTTTTTTTGTGCGAGGAATGCCGGGTTAATAGGTAACGCTGAAGGGCATCTGATATCGAATTATGCAAAGTAGGATTATTTTTGTTACTAATGCTGCCAGATCGATTATGTCAAATTGGGGCCTACGAAATTCATTGTGGCAAGGAGGCTATATAACATCGTTGTGCACAATGCAGGTGAGAGTACGTTGTGGTTCAGTACCACTCCAATTTTGAGGAAGAATAACCCGGGGATAGTCAGAAGTTTCTCACCCCTCTTCCCCTACCACCAACCTCTCGACAGAGCTTTTGATTCACTGAATATTTAAAGGGCCCCAAGCCACACAGGTACTTGTAAACACCCATGCCTTCTCCGGGATTCGAACCCCGACCGTTGGCACACAGTGACGTCTTAAGACTTTTTGAGACCCCGGGTCCCTACGCAAAAGTGGTCCCCACATATGACCCTTAAAAGTAGACAATACATTGTATGCGCTGTCAAATACTTGTACAAACGGTAACCTGAAAACAAATAAATGTACATGATTTACAATCGCTCATACCGGCTCCACCTATACATGGACGATGGTCATCACATATACCCAGGTGACATATCGGTCAAAATTCCCATTTTTTTTCAAAGAATATATCAGGAAAAAACATTTGACCGTTTAAATAATTCGAATTATTGTGTTACCAACGTTGAATAGAGAACGAGATGAGGCCCCCATTGGGGTGGCCCGGACTTAGTTGGCCCATGCCTTAAGACGTCCCTGTCGGCACACCAGTCAGCGTCAATAATTTCTATATCTCCTGGGCGGCTGAATGCAGAGCAGTAGACGCATAGAGAACAGAAACTGTATCAAATGACAGGGGTCTCAAACAAAATAAAACCAAGAATTTCTTATGCTAGAACAGCTTGCAGAAAATGCTCCATTCTGCCAAGATTAGGCAGATTTAAACTTATTATATAACCTTGTTGTTATAAATTACGAGGTCCATCACCAATAGCCCTTGTAACGTTTTCCCATCACACAGCTAAAAAGTCGGCTTCTTTTTGTGGATCGGATAACCACGTTTCTATGCACACGTGCACCCTTAAGGTATTGCGAGGTCTTGTCTTTGGTTATCACTCCGACAACCTTTGACACCGTGAGAACCCCCTACTCCGCCCACGAACCGGATGTAATTCGAGGATAAAGAGGCCGACAGTTACGATCCTGAGACCCTAGAGATGGCAGTGAGAAGTCCATTGGAAATTTTCGAACAAGACAGATGGAATCTCCTCCCTCACAAACGACAGAATTTGGACTAGAAGGAACTTTCCAACCTTTAAAGAACTTCAATGTATGTACTGTAATTAATAGCTGGGACGTAAATAAACCAAATAATTAAATTAATAAATACACGCTACCATTATTTTTTTCAAACGTCACACTCTCGTGTAGCTTAGAGATTAGACGTTAATAATCTATTAGTTACATAAAAATAAATAGAGTGAATTGGATATCCCAAATAATTCGAATACCAGATGGTAATGTTGTTAAAAAGATACTACAGTTCAAAGTCACAGGAATTCGGAATCGTGGAAGACCAAGGCTGAGATGGGCAGACTCAGTGGAATCAGACTTTGGGATTATAAACGAGAAAACTTGCGAGAACAAAAGTGAACAAGAGGTCAGTATGGAGGAATATTCAAAAGAAGTCTAGTAAGACAGTCCACAGGGGGCTGTCTTACTAGATATGATGATGATGATCATCTATTAGTTAACCTGATTGTTATCCAAAAATGTGAAGGTTTTCGATAATTATACGCGTATGGATATAGCTCTTGCGTGAGTGAGGATTTATAGGCTTCTAAGTAACGATGATAGATCTCGTAATATGAGCCATAGTCAAGTGACAAGGATGACACCTGAGCTAGTACTCTCTCTCCTAACTTCCACACCATACCAAAGAGAGAACTTTGAGCCTTGACAGATGTAGCGTGCATCAGCCCCTCTACACGGTGGATGTTCAGTGACACAAGGATTCGAACTCATGATATGCCAGACACGAGTCCGTCACCACAACCATTAAGCTACTGCAGACTTATATAGCTCTAGTAAATTAATCAGCTTAATCAAAATTATATATTAGCTGATGTAATGATAATACTGTAATTTGTATAAAGAGTTAAATCGTTCAAAGTAGGACTATTATGGTTTGTATTCTTAACGCTCAGAGCAAAAGGGTGGCTACTGATGACAAACCTTAATTTTTAATCACAAGCGCCAGGGATGGCACCTAAATTTCTACTTAATTCTTCGAACTTGCCTGCCACACCATATGAGGTCTTTTATGATTGGCTTAAGGTATTCAACTACCCTAAAATTGTGGATTTTGCCAAAAATTGACAGTTTCTTATGATTTTGTTTTATAGGCCCATCTTATTAGCTTTATAAAAATACCAAGTATATTATTTTCCGTTCACTAGAACAAAAACTACAAGTGTTTTAGTAAAAGCAGATGCCATTACCAACAAGATTTCATACTTTAAAACGCGTTTTACTCGAAATGTGTTTTTTGAAAATGCTCAAACGGGGCCAGCGATTGCTCAAAAAGTTTTGAAAATAATGAATTGTGTGAAATTTTTTGTGTATGTTCTGTATGATAGTAGAAGTTTTTCAACTTTCAAATGTATCAATCACTGTTTTATTACAAAATTTCTTGTCCTTTATGTGAATATTATCACTGTTTTATAAGCAATTTTATATAATAGCTAAGATAAAGAGCTCTAGTTTTCGTAAAAATTAAAATATCTCTTATCCTGAAGGTCATTTCAAAAACGAGTAACATAACACATCGGAATTGAAAAATTGAAAAGGTGTTCATAAACTTTTGGTGCAAAATGGGCCGCGCTTAGGTTATTTTTTGTAAATCTTTAACCATTTTTTTTTCCATTTTAGTAATAATAATTTCTTTTCCTCTTCTTAACTTTCGCATATTTTTCTTAAAACGCACTAAAAAAATCTAAAAACAACAACAAAAGAAAATCTCTATATCTCCATTTTTTTAAGAAAAAGTTGTCGCAAGTTGTCGGATACCTTAATTTTTATTTATTTTTTACCCAAGAAGATCAAATTCACCCACTGAGGGCTTTGAGTTTTTCAGCCGGAAAGATTACCACATTAACAAGCCAAAGTGGCCAGACTGAATTTTTTGGAACCAAAAGTTATCAAAACATATGAACATGCACACACCAGGGGCGTAATGTACACTCCCGTGATGCGGATTCCAGGGGCTCCTGAGCACTGGCGTAGCTAAATCTGAGTGGACCCTCTATCAAAATTCCTTCGGGGCCCTTTTTAGATATAGGAGCTCTGTTTGGGACTGTAGTTACACATATTGGGGGCCTTGTAGCTTGTGGGCCCCGGATCGCTGATACGTTGGTAGCTACGCCCCTGGCTCTGAGGTTATAGCTTTGCAATCCTTTGTAAGATCCGGCTTGGAGCTGTAAATTTCACTTTGCAAGGGTACCCCTACTTATTCTCTGTTACGCTACTGACTTATACATATATATTGTTGCGAAAACTGTACAGTCTGCTTGCTCCTCTACCTAAACAGTATTGGGACCAGAAAGATCGTTTTCGGCCAAAGGGAAGATAGCTCTTTCACTAACAGCAAATGAATAGAAATAATCTTGACGACAGATCTATTCGCAAAACATCGATAAACTGCCAGTTCACCACGAAAAAATTATGCCTCTAGAATAATCTAGAATGCTCTAAGCCAGGGATGGCAAACCAATGGCTCGCGTGCCATTGATGGCACGTGACACAATATTTTGGGCACGCCACTGATTAAAAGGTTTGCATTTAAGTTCATAATAATAAAGTTTACGATGAAGTATTACGAGCAAATGCGAGTGATAGGTACTGGGGTGGCGGTTGCTTCTTCAATCAGGGAATTTTCTACTAGATTTTCTCAGTTCAATGAATTATCGAAAACGCTCAAGTTTATTATGTACCCCGATGTGGCTTCAATTGATAAACTGAACTTGTCCCAATTCGATTGTTCGGAGATTGAAAAATTTGAAATGTAACTCACTGAATTCCAGTCTAGTTCGATATAGATTCAAGAAATTCTTGATACAAAGGAAAAGTTGGAATTGTGATTGAAACAGAAAGATTCAGCAAGCAATATAAGTAAAAATGCCAGTAACAAAATTTTGGAAACATGGAATTCGATTCCAGACACATTTTAGTATTTGAAGAAGATCATAGTTTCGACTATACCTTATCCCAGCGAATCATTATTTTCATAGATGAATAACATTAAAGACTCGCTTAGAAACTGTTTGGCGGAGGACTCCAATTCGACATGCATTTGCTGAAAGTAACATCTTACACGACCCTAAAATAAGTTATTTGTCATCTAATCTGCAACCCCACACACAGCATAAGTCACACTAAAATTACTTTATAATTTGAATTACACGTATAACTAAAACATTTACTGCTATTCAGAGCAAAATGTATTTTTTCGTAGTAAATAAAGAGCTCTGAGTTGTTAGGAATTAGTTTTAT
>BMAO01015403.1:0-59950 GCA_019973975.1 Trichonephila clavata | reverse complement strand
TATGAATTTCAAATCATTCTCTCAATATTCAATATCACTATCCTTAAGATAAAACGCGCACCGATACAATAAGCATCAAATCAATATACAGTAGCATAAATAATCTACTATCCAGCAATGCAATCACAAAAATATTGCATATTTTGCATCAATGACTGAAAAATTGTTTAATGTTTTAATTGAAATCCTATTCTCATTTTTTTCTTTAAAATATTTTGAGTTTGAATTACTTAGTCCAACACCAAAAATGCATGTCAAATCCATTTTTTAATTAACTATACTTAAGAAGTCATGTTTTTATATTCGAACGCATCTCGAAAGTAACTTATATGTTGAAGACCTAATATAACTATAAATAATGTCATATTTCAAACACTTTATTACAGGCTGTAGCTGAATTCTCAAGTAATTTTTAATAATAAATATAATTTAGATTATCAGTCCCATCATTCAAATGTACTGCAAAATTCCTAGATCTACTACCAATAGTTTGTTGCGTAAATCTTGTATCTTAAATAAACATAATTAAGCTTTTACTACAACAAAATACTTTAAAATTTATTAAACAGAAAACTAAAATGATATTCTAGTATCTCTCATTTCAATTTTCGATAAAACAATTAATGAAGGATATCAATATTCCTTGCGATATTTTAACTTTTTTTCAATTGCTTTGTTATTAACGGATATTCAATAAGCTCTTTACGTTTCTCATTTAATAAAATTTATTCAATAAATTTTTTTACCTTGATCCTGATCTAATTTGGGAGAGTCTTTTTCAATAACAGACAGCAGTCTTTTCATTCTTTCTGGACACCTTCTAAACATGGGGAATACATTGGAAACGTACATCATCTCCTGAAATATATGTTATAATGTACTAATCTTTATTGATGCATAAATTGGATTATATTTTTCTATTGGGAAATCAATTAATTTCATCTACAACCATCAATTATAGCGTAAATCTTACGGTATCCGTCTACTTGCGAAAGCTTTTTTTATTAAAAAATAGAGATATGGGGTTTTTGTGTGTGTGTGTGATTTTTAGATTTGTTTAGTACATTTTAAGAAAAATATGCTAAAATTAAGAAGAGAAAAAAGAAATTATTATTACTAAAATGGGAAAAATCGGTAAACATTTATAAAAAAATACCTTAAACGGGACCCTTTATGTACCAAAAGTTTATGAACAAATTTTCAATTTTTCAATTCTGATGTGTTACGTTATTCATTTTTAAAATGACCTTCAGGATAAGAGATATTTTTAATTTTACAAAAACTGGAGCACTTTATCTTAGTAATTATATGAAATCGCTTAAGAAAACAGAGATTATATTAACACAAGGGACGATAAATTTTATAATAAAACAGTGATTGATAAATCTGAAGGTTAAAACATTTCTACTATTATACAAAACATACACAAAAATTTCACACAGTTCATTATTTTCAAAACATTTTTAGCAATCGCAGTCCCACCTTGAGCATTAATATATATATATATATACACACACATTTCGAGTAAAACGCGTTTTAAAGTATGATATATCTTACTTAAAGTAATGGCATCTGCTTTTACTAAAACACTTGTAGTTTTTGTTCTAGTGAACGGAAAATAATAAAATTGGTATTTTTATAAGGCTAATAAGATGACCTATAAAATAAAGTCATAAAAATTTGTCAACTTTTGGCAAAATTCACAATTTTAGGGTAGTCGAATTCCTTAAAGATCTCAAAGAAAAATTAATTTTTTATAAGGAAAAAAAAAAAACATTCAAACAGAATGGAACTGAAAAAATATTTCTTGCATCATTTCAAATCTGCGTTAGCTATCATACAACAATAAAATATTTTTTAAATAGACACAGTTTTCCTTTTTTGAACAGTAAATGTTATTATAATTTGATAACACAAGTATATTTTTTTAAAATTAATCCACTAATAAAATTAAATTTACGGCACCTTTCTCATAATGTCAAAAAAGTTTTAAGATACTTATGTGTCATTATGCTACTTTTTTAAAATTGAACGATTATGCGGATTAACAGAAAGGCTTTGATGGCCCCTTTCAATTTATTGGTAAATATTGCCACACAAACCATGCTTAACAATAACAAGTAATATAAAAATAAATTAAAAGTAAAAAAACTTTTTTTAAATCAAGCTTTTATTTAAACGCGCTAAAAAGAATAAAATAAATTTTTCTTTAAAATTTTTTTACTATCAACTTATAACGTCATTACACAATTTATATGATATAAAAGCTTGTCGCAAGATTAAAGCACTCTTATTTACTTAGAAAATTTTAAGAAATTGAAATCAGTCAGATCAAGTTATTTAATTTACTTGTTTATCTGCAGAGGTAAATCTCGCGACAAGCTTTTATATCATATAAATTGTGTAATGACGTTATAAGTTGATAGTAAAAAAATTTTAAAGAAAAATTTATTTTATTCTTTTTAGCGCGTTTAAATAAAAGCTTGATTTAAAAAAAGTTTTTTTACTTTTAATTTATTTTTTACTTTTTACTTATCACTGGACAGGTTTCTGAGTCTGTTCATCTTATTCAACGCATCATTGTTGCTAGGTATTAGCCGGTTATTTTCGAACAGTCGAGCTAAATGAATTCTCGCAAAAAAGGTACTAGACGAAAAACACATTTTTTTCTTAAATCCGTAAATTTTAAGCAATTCTTTCAATCTTCGTACAGATCTTGGGTAATATTATCCTACACACGAAAAAAAGTTTTATGAGATTTTCTTCAAAAATGACGAAGTTATTAAATATTAAAATTTTGAGTATTTTTTGAAAAATCGTAAAAAAAAAGTTTTTGACATTTTATTTTTTAAATGACTGATTCTAGAAGAGCAAATCATGAGCTGTTTTAGTACGGAATGTCGATTCATTTAAACAAAAAAAATTCATGCGCGTCGATTTAGACATTATTTTCATAAAAACGCATCGATTTTGACTTATTTAAAAAAAATCGTGAGAAATACAAATATTACTATTTTGTAAAAAACATTATACCGTATCGGGACGAAATAAATGTTTTTTCCGATTCTATAATTATTTTTTGTCTGAGTTTCATAGATTAAAGTTAGAATTTCTATAATACTCCATCTCAGTTTAACTTGGTAGCGTTGAGAAAGGCGTTGGTACCAATCTACTTGAAAAATAGCTCTACTTTTTTTTGTTTTGAATTTAAATCCAAGAAAATAGATAGAAATTTGTAAAAAAAAATTGCATATGTTGTAGAAATTAGATTATTTTTACGTTGTAGAAATGTAATTCTTTTTTAGACAAAGTTAATTAATACAGTCAATAGCGCAACGTTATGAAATTCCAGTTTGGCTGAAAACCGATTTTCGACGCCAACTTTTGTCATTGTTGTAACAATAAAATTATTACAACAATGCAGATATATCCAAGTTGGCGCCCAAAACTAATTTAACGTTTTTAATTAATATCTTTTTAATTAATTGCAATATCGGAATATAAATGGTCAAAACATGCATTGTCATCCAAACTAAACGTGTATACAAAATTTCAGCTCAATGCGATGACGATATCAGCTTCAAAATTGAGTTGCAAGATTCCACCCGAACAAATTACATACATACATACATACATTGTAAGTTAAATAAAAGCTTTTAATAATAATAATAAATTAAATGTAAAAAAACTTTTTTAAGGACAAGCTTTTATTTAAACGCGCTAAAAAGAATAAAATAAACTTTTCCTTTAAAACTTTTTTTACTATCAACTTATAACGTCATTACACAATTTATATGATATAAAAGCTTGTCGCAATATTTAAGTACTCATATTTACTTAGTTTGAATTTTTAAAAACCAAAATCAATCAGGTCAAGTTATTTATTTTACTTGTTTATCTACACAGGTAAATCTCGCGACAAGCTTTTATATCATATAAATTGTGTAATGACGTTATAAGTTGATAGTAAAAAAAGTTTTAAAGGAAAAGTTTATTTTATTCTTTTTAGCGCGTTTAAATAAAAGCTTGTCCTTAAAAAAGTTTTTTTACATTTAATTAATTTTTAGTTATCGCTGGACAGGTTTCTCAGCCTGTTCAACTCATTGAACGCTGGCTCGCCATCCCTGGTTTAGCTGAATTAATTCTCGCAAAATTATTAGACTTTATTAAAAGGTATTAGACTAAAAACACAATTTTTTTAAATCCGTAATTTTTAAGCAATTTTTTCAATCTTCATGCAGATTTTGGCTAACATTGTTCTACACACGAAAAAAAAAAGGTTTAGTGAGATTATCTTCATAAATGACAAAGTTATTAAATGTTTAATTAAAATTTTGACTATTTTTTTGAAAATTCTTAAAGAATATATTATTTATTTGAAATATTTTGAAGATAAGGGATGTATTTCTCTAACATATTAGAAGAAAATTTTAATTGTTTATTAAAAACAATTTAAAAAGGCATTTAAATATTTGTATTAATCAATAAAATGCTTAAGACTAAAAACGCATTTTGTAATCAAAAAAGAAAGTTTTATCAAATAATGATAATTTTTTGCTGGACATTGAATATCTTCTACGTAAGAATCTATTTTTTTTAAATTGCTCAGATCATCTTTAGAAACTTGATTTTGAAAAAATCAATAATTAAATTCAAATAAAATTAACAGATTCTATTTGTAATTAAATTTAAGGACACATGTCGTAGTGTGTGTTTAGATTACTGGTGATAAAATGAGGTATATTTAAATTACTCGTAGGCTTAAAATTAGAAAATTTCTTTAAAAAATTACTTCATTTTATTGTAAAATTATTTTTTTTAATCGAAAATATATTGCATTTCTAGATAATATTTTTCTCTTATTGTTTTCCTAGCGGATTCCTTTTTGATGGGTAAGATACATTAAAAAAATGATCTTTCCGATTCTGTAATTATTTTTTGTCTGAGTTTCATAGATTAAAGTTAGATAAATTATTTAAAGAATTTCTTCAATACTCCATCTCAGTTTAACTTGGCAGCTTTGAGAAAGGTATACAATGTACGAATCTACTTGAAAAATAGCTCTACTTTTTTGTTTTGAATTTAAATCCAAGGAAATAGATAGACATTTGTAAAAAAATTGCATACGTTGTAGAAATTAGATTGTTTTTACGTTGTAGAAATGTAATTATTTTTTAGACAAAGTTAATTAATACTGTCAATAGCGCAACGTTATGAAATTCCAGTTTGGCTGAAAACCGATTTTCGACGCCAACTTTTGTCATTGTTGTAACAATAAAATTATTACAACAATGCAGATATATCCAAGTTGGCTCCCAAAACTAGTTTAACGTTTTTAATTAATATCTTTTTAATTAATTGCTATATCGGAATATAAATGGTCAAAACATGCATTGTCATCCAAACTAAACGTGTATACAAAATTTCAGCTCAATGGGAGGAAGATATCAGCTTCAAAATTGAGTTGCAAGATTCCACCCGAACAAATTACATACATACATACATACATACATACATACATACATACATTGTAAGTTAAATAAAAGCTTTTAATAATAATAAAAATAAGTCAATTCCTACTTAGATCAAGAAGAAAAATTTTATTTTATTTACTTTTTATTAAATAATTACAATTAATATAAATATGTTTATACATATGACAGGATCACAAGATTAAGTGGCAAAATAGAAAGCAATTTTCTTTTCTATACATGGAGATGGACTATTATTCATTCCCACATCACATTCTCAGAAATTAGGGCAAGCCTGGTAGGATTCGGACCCACGACCTTAGGCTCCGTTGCTCTCCAGGGACACAGCGAACGATTTTTTTTCTATATATGGTGTTGAACTATTATTTTTTGTTTGCTATCATTTAGTCCTTAATTAAGTTTTACTAATGAATTAATATTTGAAAGAACTGTATTAGTATCAAGTGTCATCCGCTACAAGTTTTTTAAAAAATGTATTTGAACTTGAATGGATAAAGCATTTACATAATTTGCAGCATTTGAACATAAAGCATTTACTAACGATTGAAAATTTGAAGAAGATATATATATTTTAGGGAGATAGTGAACTAATAGTAGGAATTGAAAAGAGAAAATAAGGTGATCTTTTATACACTGATAATGACCTACCAATCTATTTACTGTGCACAATATTAAACATTTTAAGCGTAATTTTATCCCAAATTATGATTTACTCAAAATTGAATTAGATTCTACAATCTTGTCTACCAAATATCATTAAGAAAGAGTTATCTCATAAGCCTGTTCCATAGTTAGAATATAAAGAATCTAATCAGTAGATGATGATTCAATTACGATCTACTGGTGGAAATGTACTTCGTAATTTTATGCTTTTATCTTCTACACCAAAAGGCCCTAAACTTCTCGATAATATGTATTCATTAGTTACACCGAGGCTTAAGATTTGGCGCAAATCCAAGCTTGAAAATATTATTCCAGGGATTAAAAGCAAATTATAGATTTAAGAGGTACTTGTACGTATTATATCATAGATCAATATCGTCATATCAAAAGACATCGTCAAACGCCCCGATATGCAGCCAATAGTGAAAAAAGCGACCACATATGTTAAAATACAGTAAAATAACGATGACAACATTTGGCGATATTTTTTAAACTGGCGACATCTTTTGATTTAACAAAATTGGTCGATGGTGCAATAAGTTAAGTACTCTCTATTTAAGCTTACAAAATAGACTAATAACCAAATATATATATGGAATAAGATATTACTTATTAACTATATAAGAAAAACATAACAAATTTTATATTTTGAATCAAACGATTCAAGAACTGCGAAATTTCTAATAACTAGATACTACAGGTTATTTCCGATTGAATTAAAATACGCATTTTTGTTCACATGCTCCTTTTCTTACTTAAATCTATTTAAAAGTTAAAACATATATCTTAGAAAAAGTGTAATTATTTGTGTGAATAAAACAACAAGAAATTTAAATGTGTTCTTGCGATTTCCCTCAATCTTTGTCGACTAGTACTTGTTTTTCCCTTTCTCCATTTTCTTTCGATATCACAAATATACACTTATAACAATTTTCATGATGTACTTGGTTTAACAATAAATTAACGAATGCTTAGCTACTCTTGAAACATATGACATTTGGCCAATTGAAGTAAATGTTCAGTCGAATCATGAGTTCGAATTTTGTTCCCTTCCAACAACTGTTGCGAATGGAAACGTCCTCCCGTTGGTGTGGTGTGGAAGTTAGGAGACGGGGTACTGATTCAGGTGTCGTTCTCGTCACTCGACCATGGTTCAAAATTACGAAGTCAGTCGCCAAACGCTTTCGAGTAGCTGAATAGTGCGATGTTAATATTCACTCACTGCCATGAATGGAAGTTGCTTTGTACAAAAGGAACTGGGTCTCACTTCCTGGAATGTCGACCTTAGAGATGAAGGTGACAGTTCGGATGTCATTTGTGATCGCAGAAACCAAATGGTTAATGTCCCAAATTCGTGGCCGGAGTGTCGCGGGTTCGAGTCCTGCTGCAACTGGAAACCCTTCATGTAGATCGAGGCGCATTAAAGAGATCGAGGTTCTAAGTCCTCCCATTCGTGTAGTAGTTAAGAAAGGGAGGGCAGAGCACAGGTATCATCCTCTTCACTTGACAGAGTTTCAAAATTAAGAGGTCAGTCGCCAATAACCGTCGTGTTTCTTTATTGTGTGAAGTTAATATAACTCTCTCTCTCTCTCTCTGAGGTTATTTCCATTACTTGACCGAACAATAACAAAACCGCAACCAAAAATGTGGATTCAAGCTAAATCATGTGAACTTTAAATACAAAATTAACCACTGAATAAATTTCATTTTTTATATTTTTTTCTAATAATTTTAATTAACGATACATTCGAAGATTCTATACTATTGTTAAAATCAACATTAAACCGGGCAGCGCATCCGCAGAATCAGACCGGTAAGAAACGTCTTTCTTTTACATCACGACAATGCAAGACCGCATTGTAGTGCACAAACACTTGGGAAGACTGAAACTCACAGTGGTTCCACAGCCTCCTTACAGCCCAGATTTGTCACCGTTGGACTTTTGGTTGTTCCCAAAATTGAAGGAGACAATTGAAAGGTCAGCGTGCGCAAATGGATACGCAGCCAACCAGAATCTTTCTTCATGGACGGAATGAAAAAATGGATTGAACGAGTGAACAAATGTGTAGCTATTAGTGTTGACTATACTGAGAAAATCAGTTTACAATATGTAAGAGTAATAAATTTTGCTTTCTTCTGGTACCTCTGTTACTATTTTACCTTATCGGAAACTTATTTCATACTATTGCAGACCTTACTTATCAATTCCCCCTCATACTTATCCAAGCATGCTATAAAGATCCGATAGTAATTCCTAAATAAACAATTCTTTACGGAGAAGCAGGCGAACGGTTGTCTCAGGTTATCAGAACCCATAATCTACGTGTCTTTGATCTGATATATCCTACAATAATATTCTCTCAAACAGATAATTTAACCCAACACAAAACTGACAAGCTTCAAATTAATTAATTTAATAATTTTAATACCGTGCTTTTCTCCAGGTAGGATCAACTGGATTTCAAAGGAAGGCGAGTAACGTAGAGATTAAATACTGCAGAAATGTCATGAATGCTAAACCCGGCCTTCTAAAGATTACAGAGTAATTCATATCTGAAATATGCTGCATTTTAAGAGAGATATTTTAATCTATTTTAACAAATACTTTACACGATGTTTCTAAAGTTTTTCTAATGCGGTAAATGAACCGAGAAAGCGCATATTCATTTGTAAAAGTATTAATTTTAAGTACTGTATTCAAAATTTTAATTTGTATTTATCTTGTTTACCTTACACTGTTTACATTTATTGTTTTAAGGGATTTAGATCTCCTATTCAACCATTTTGAACCCGCAGATATAGTTTTAATTTGTGGAGAACTTCTGTTTACTTTCTCGAATTTAGGCATGAGTATTGGAATGCGATACAACGAACTGAAAAGGAATGTTTCTATTTGCTCTACTATAAATTTCGAAGCATTTTCATGTTGGTTTTATTGACTCGTTTGTAGGTTTTCAAATCTGTACAAAATGTCCCTAAAATATTTCCTAAACTCTGATTAGAATTGCAGGCAAAAATTTTAATTTTTTTCACACTTTTTAATTTATTCAAATAAATGCAACAATTTCGATTCGAAAAGTTGAACAGAAATTCTATAAGATTACGAAGGTGAGTCGGAAAATAAGTTTCCCCTGTCGACTGTGGTCAGAGTTGTGTATGAAAGTTCAAACATAGAATGAGTAATATACATATACAATATACCCAAATAATATACATATTTTATATATTAAATAAAATTGGTAACTAAATGAATCACAGAATGAAAGAAAAAATTTTATTCAAAAATTCAATGTAGTAACAAATACTTTTGCCAAAGTATATTTAATAATAGTATTGATAAACATGTTTTTAATATACAAGGGGTGATCAAATGAAAAGGTACGAAACGACATAAAAATGAAACAGTTAAATATTTGCATATTCCGCCAAGGGAGAATGTAGCGAGACATCTCGGGATGCCATTGGAGACTCTGACTGGGATCGGATCATGCGCGGGTGCCCGCATGCGCAGGAGAGAGCAAAGGCTCTTATAAAAAGCGGCGTCCAAATGATGCGAGCACAGAATTACTCGAGCACAGAAAAAGCATTAACTCCGATGTGTACTGTGAGACACTCCGACGCCTACGCAGGTCCATCAAGAACAAAAGACCGGGGCTGCTCACGGAGGGTGTGGTTCTGCTCCATGATAACGCGCGTCCACACGTCTCCAGAGTCACACAAATGGAACTGGACAAGTTCCAATGGGAGACGTTGCACCATCCGTCCTACAGTCCGGACATGTCACCCTGCGATTTCCATGTGTTTGGTCCACTGAAGAAACACCTGAAAGGAAAGCGCTTCAACTCGGACGACGTACTCAAGGACACTGTGAAGGACTGGGTCTCGTTACAGCCACAGGAATTCTGGGAACAAGGAATCCTGCGGCTTGTTCATCAGTGGGATCGTTGTGCTCAGGCCTATGGTGTATATTTTGAATAAAGTCTATATTTGTACCCACCGTGTCGTTTCGTACCTTTTCATTTGATCACCCCTTGTATAAATTTCCTTTATTTTTGTGAAGGTTGTGCTGTTGTAAAAAAACCATTAAATTTAATATTTTTTATGATAGTTGTAACTAATACTGGTGTTATTTATTGCATTTACAACAAAAATGCAAATTTCTGCTACGTTTCTCATTGCATGCATATTAATCATTTTTCTCTATTGTGCTTTCTCTTCATCCTTTAAGTATAATATTTTGCTTCCTTATTACGAATGGCTTATCTTCTGCTTGAATTTTTGAGGAATTACGGTAAAATCATAAAAAATACATCCATTTTGCCCACTAGTATACACATATATATATACGTATATTGCTTAATAATATGAAAGAAATTTAAACAAAAAACGTATTCACTTACGAAGAAAGGGAATAGAAGTCTGTCATTCTGTGCAACAAACTTTTTAGCTTTGGCAATTACAAATTTTTCAATAGGAAAGGATTTCCCTGCCAATTTTTGCTTCAGACCAGGTACTTTCCTGAAACAAAGTAAAATGAAACTTTTGATAAGCAATACATTATTAAGTTGCCATATCAATCTCATAAAATGAAATAAAAACATGTACTTTTTATTTGTTACGCTTTATGTTTTAAAGCTTTAAATAAGAAATTATGATTTAAATCCAGACATTACTTTTTTATCACTTAAAAATTTTCTTATGTCCATTTGCTAAAAATCATTTTCCTAAGATTTTTGAAAGGTCAGTACTTTTAAAATATTTGTATTATTTTTATCAAAATGAATCAATAATATTTGTGTTTTCCTATAAAATCATAAGTTTTAAAATATTGTGAAAGGTTAAACTCATATACCCTTAATTATCTAAAATATAAAAGTGAAAAATACATGTAAAAAAGAATTACTCTTCTAAATTTGCAAGTTTAAAGCATTAGAAATGATTAAAATTTATTCACAAATTAACGATTAGTATCATTAAAATTCTTAACGGTATTTTCAAATACGAGAAAAAGTCCGAAATTATGTTTCGTGCTGCCATCTAGTGAGCACATTCGTAAAGTACACTTGTTTTTTAATTAATTTAAAATGTGAGTTAGCGCGCGCCGATATCTGTTTAAAGATTTTTCCTTTAAAAAGAAAAAGAAAATAGAAGAAGCTAAAGAGTGTTTGTACAAGAAAGTACTATAAGGTCTTGAATACTGGAAGTAAAATAATTTTTAAGCCAAAATTTGACAGAATATTTACTTTTTAAGATTATGTGCTTATTTTTAAAGAATACACAAGACCGGTGACACTTTTTATACATTAAAATAACTCACCAACACAAAGTGGGGTAACGTACATCCCCGCATCGCGGGGAACGCAGGGTTCTAAGAGGGGCCAAAGCCTGACTGATGCCAAGTACGTACTCTTTGCAAGACCCGACTTGGGACCCAAAACCTAACTTTGCAGGGGTAGGGGGGGCTAATCTTCTCCGTTACACCACTGCCAATTTCCTTATCCGACGAATTTTTTTTTTCTTAGATTCTAAGCTGCACCCGATTTTCAGTAAAATTAACATTGGAAAAAAGGGCAGTTTAGATTCGAGTAAATACGGTATATTAAAATAACAATGTCTATAATCTATAATTTGTTTAAAAAATATATGTATGTTGCCAGTTTTTATCAATCTCTTTCGACCAAAGAAAATTGAAAAGCTAAATAAGAAACTCGACAGTAAAAAAAATCTAGAGTAACGCTCTAAAAGTATGAAGTTTTCTGTAGAAATTTCATATAAAAGTTTAACAATTACATTATTTAATCTGAATGCTTTTGTTTAGCAAAACTTCGCCAGAGGGACATTCTAAATACAATGGTTTCATTTAAAGCATAAAAAAGTAGGCTATCTTATTTATAGTAATTTGTATTAATATTTTTCTGCGTAATAAAAGTATTCAAAATTGCTAAACTACAAATATTTTCCAAGCCTTGACATTAAATATTAACCGAAAAAGAATCAGTGATTACATTATCAATAATAATTTTAAGAAAATACCCTTACTTCATGAGATCGTGAATTTCCTCTAGAACTCTTTTGTCAGTCTTGCCTTCTTCCAAATATTGCATGTACAAAGAAAGAGCATATGTATAAGTATAGATGGCTGGAGACCAACGACTCTCTTTCCGCAAGAAGTCTAGATATTTTTGAGCATTTTTCCATTCAAATTTAAAGCTATAGAATAAAAAATAGATTTGTGTTTAGACATCTTATAATCAAAATTAAAATATACTTATCCTTTCAAAAAATGTAAACACTTATTTTCTTTAGATCCTAAAATGGTCGCATGTTTTAAAATAAAATACAGTAAAATATCTAACTACATTAGAATACCTTTCTGGTTTTCTTTCGTTCTTCAGTTACCAAAGAGATGATAAAATAAATGTAGGTGACATAGTGTTAATTGGTACAGATGATAAAAGACAAATCCAACGACTTTACCCATTGGAATTGACATCAAAGTACGAACAAGTCGTATCGGAAATGGTGACTGAATAGCTTGAGCTTAATACTAACTCTAATGAAACTATTCCCATGACTCGTTCAAGACAAAAAATACAACCAGTTAAAAGACTGGATTTATAAACTACTATATATATATAAACAAACTTTCAACTTCCTATATTTAAACTCTAAATATTGATTTCAATTTGCATTCCAATATTTTGAAATATTTGTATTGTTATTTGTTCTTTTTTGTTGTTGTTATCTCAATTTGTGTACATATATTACTTTTATATTTACTGTCCTTGCGTTTGTGTCCCCAAACTCAAGGTGGGGAGAATGTTGCGTCACAATCAAACTCCATGAGAGATAAATTTCTCTGTTCGAGAGTGACAATAGATGCATGGAAAAAATGCTGAAACGGCATATTTGAAAAATTTGGCGAAAGAAAAGTGTTTACTAAGTTTGTGCTGTGCTGTTTTGATTTAAATATATGTTATTAATGTTTCCTTCAACGTTGTCATCTATGAACAAAACTGCCTATATTCATTTTCACAATCAATCCTAATCAGGGACGACTTAAGGCATGGGCCAATTGGAACCGGGGCCGGAGCCTCGTTCTCGCTGGGGGCCTCATTTCATTCTCGACGTCTCAATAAGATCATGATCTGGATAATTTTAAATTGGTCAAAAATTAATCCCGTACATATTCTCCGAAAAAGATAATTTAAAACTGCATGTCAATTTGCTAAATTGGTAAGACTGTAGTATTATGTGATGACCATTGTCCATGTTTAGGCCTAAACCTAATACCATAAACATTCATCCAACTCATTTAGTTGAAATGCGGCCATCAGTTGAGCCGGTTTGTGCCTAGGTTTTTGAGCGCCATGAAATGCGTCGTGCACATTTATTTGTTTCAAATTACCGTTTGAACGAGTATTTGACAAAGCTGTCTACTTTTAAAGATCTCGGGAAGGGCATACTTTTGCATAGGGGTTCAGGACCTCAAAGAGTCTTAAGACGTCCCTGATCCCAATAAGAACATAATAAAATAAATTATTTGTTTTTTATTTCATCTTAAATCAAATTAATCTTTTGGTTTGGATTGGTAATTACACAAATTGTATTTCCTTCCACAATAAGTTAAAAAAAGTAATCCAATAACTGAAAGAGTATAATCATTATTTATTTCAAAATTCTAGTTATACGTTCCCCAAATAAGCGTCACTAATCAACTCAATTTGAATTTAGTCTTTTCTCTTGAAAATCATCACTTCTTGATTTGTTTAGATCTCCAGTTGAGCATTTTACACGTGATTAATTTGATTATATGTTTCTAGCAACTGCTCCTTAATTGGATATTTTTTCATCTAAAACATATCAATTTTCACATTAAGGTGAGTTTCATTCCTTTTCCTTAACTGACCTTTCATTATTTTCAAGAATAGCTCTGATTTAAATATCGCTTTCAAACATCCTTTTCAAATTAAAATTTACAGCTGTGAGAAGAGCTGTAATTTAGAATATTTTATGCTAAAAGTTCACAAAATTTAATTTATCTTAAAATCTTATATATAATTACTAACTTCGTTTTAAATTTTAAATATTTTCTTATTGTATGAAAAGAAGTTCGTATTTTTTTTTTGAGTTTTTATAGTAATGCAAAAAGCAACAAAACATAACGTTATTCTTCTTTATATATACAGTTTTTCCCAAAAGCAGTTTAATTAGTGTATTGATCAATCAGAGATTATATTTCACATTTTTAAAACTGAATTATAAAAGAAACATTTGAAAAAAATACGTGAAATGTAAACAATCATGAGCGTATATCAGTCAGTTTCTTGCACGATTCCTCTATGTTTTATAGTAAATCCCTCAATTCTCATAAACTTTTACATAATTTTTTTTTAATAGTTACAAATATTTATACTGAAATTATACATTTGATTAACTTATAAAAAATAAGTCAATTACAAAAATTTCAAAAATAAATATGGGAAACCAGTTATCAAATTTCACTACATAAAAATAAAGATAATTCTGTTAAATTATTTGCGAAGAATTTTACAGACTCTTAAATTCTAATGCAATTTTTTAAAAAATTTTTCGCTTAGTCTTCGAATTTCTAAATGGTATAAATTACAGAACTCTTATAAAACAAAATATCTATAAGTCTAAGAAAGGTATCTTAAAAGTGAATGAAAGGAGAGTTTTCCAAATTTAAAAATTAACAAATCATTAAACTTTCAAAAGAAAATTTTCCCTTGTGTATCAGTATTTAAAAATTAATATGTATATATTGATAATTTTTTACCTGTAACACCACATAATTTCCCAAGATCCGAGGTTTCTCATTTGGCGCCATTTATCTTGGACAGTCAAAGAATCCAAAAGCAAATTTATTGCCTGAAAGTATAAAATATAGCTAAAAATAAGCGTCTACAATGAATTAAATTAGTTAAATCATTAAAAATATCCATGATTTAATATTCTATGAAGATTTTATTAAAAGGTTTCAAGCTCACATTGTATGGGTGCATTTTTTACTCTGTCCTTTTTTTGTGAATATAAAATTAGAATAACAGCTATTCAAAAACTTTATCTGAATTTTACAAAAGTCACTCCACTCTAATGTATCATAATTTTTTAAAAAATTTATGTATTTATGAAAAAAATTATCTTTTTAAATGTGAACACACAATAGTAAGAAATATGGTGGTTCTTGATAAATTTGGTAATTCTATCATCAAAGCTATACAAAACTGACTTAGATTGTTTATGACTCAAAGGGACATGAATTATAATGTGTTAATGAATAAACTATTTAATCCAATTATATTATAGTTGATAAAACTTGTTTACTAAATAGTTTCGTTACAAAAATCACATTTCTTGCAGAATTAGATAGAGAATACTCTAATTAGCATTTGTCTCAAATTTTATTCGAAGTTATCATTACTTTGAAAGCTAGCCTCCCAAAATTATTTGTGAGTCTGTTAGATATTATTTCGATCAAGCGATTAAACTGTAAAATGTTTGCTTTTTGAAGGGAGTGAGGTATATAACATTTTAACAAAGGTTTTTAAAACCAATGTGGCTTCTTTAATATTTTTAATATCGTATTTTATTTTAAATGTACTGAAAGATATTTTCTAAATTAATATCCTTATTCAAAAATAATAGAATTTTCACAACATTTTCACGCTTTCATACATATTTTTTTATATTTCTTGCAGCAAAATTCATTATTATTTTTTAATTTACTTTTAAAAATGTAAAATAGCTTTATTAGTAAAATATTTTTTTTGAAATAAAATATTTAAAAATTATTAAATTGAAATTTTTACAAAATTAATTGTTTGGAACAGTCATCTAACATTAAGGGAATCTATTTCTTAAGCTGATATAGCTCTGGGATTTTTTAAGAGTCAAATTAGGAAATTTTAAATTCAATCTAATTTTATAAAGAGATATTAATTACAAAAATATGTAATGCCAAAATTCTTTTATATATATAGGAACTAGTTAAACATAATAATAAATTAATCTCCTATTATCATAATTAAGTTCATTTTAAGTTATTAATAGCGAAACTATTTTTGTTCATCTACGAAGAGTTGTATAGAAGTTACAAATAAAGTCATTTTTTAATAATATACATTATTAACTCACGAAATTAAGCATTAAAAATATCACATAGAAAGATTTTTTAAAAGAAAGTTTGGACTTTTCAAATTTAAAAACAGGTATATTTTTTCTTCATATCAGAATACCAAAAGAAATGCTTAACCACTTTAAAATTTGAGAACATTAGAATCATGAATATATATTTTATAAAAGATGTGCATTCGGAATATTTTATTTACGATTATATTTTAGAATAAAAATGGGTTTTTTCCCTCCAAAAAAGTAGGGATTTCAGATATATTTTACAATTTATTGGTTCAAGCATTTTTTACTACTTACTTGGATTTTGTTGCCACTTTTTACTCTACAATTAAATGCTCCATATACCAGATAAAAACATGAAGAATTATTATTTAATATCTTAGATCAAGGAGAAACAATATTCTTCGAGCCGATTATTTGATTTGTAAGAATTTAAATTATTTACCTGATCGAATTCACCCTTGACTTCTAATAATCGACCATAAAGGAAAAGATAAAGAGTTCCCTGAAAAATACAATAACAGACGAGTTACAAAATTAAATATTGATGAAACATATAAATCAATAAATCAATCGCTTTACAAATTATAATCTTTGAAACATTATCGTATTTTAAACATTAAATATTCAAACATACGAAAATATTATTATTATTAAATAGCTTATTTGCTAAAACTTACAATTTCATACAATAATCTATTTTTTTTTTTTAAAGTTTAAATTCTGTATATAGATGCTGATATAGATAGATTTGTTTTTTTTAAATATTGTTCACATATTAATATTTGGATTTATTTCTATTGATATTATTAAAAGGATATTTAAGATAAAGAAATCTTTCCGTTTTAAATTTGTTGTTGTTGTTGTTTGTTATCTTTCAGAAGGAAAAGGACTTTTATAAATTATAATAAAAAGGCTAAATATCTTAAGTCTCCCTCTACAAATATTTTTAAAGAAACTTCTCTTAGTAATTAACAGACAAAAATGAATCCATCGAAATTTAAAAATGGAAACCAAATATAGAAAAATATTTACCCTTGGATATTTTTTCAACATATTTTTTATAATGTATTCGGAAGATACCAAATCTCCATCGGCTAGACCTAAATGAAACAAAAATAATAATAAAAAATTAGACATATTTTCCTATTCAATATTAATTGTTTAATTAATTAACATGAAAATATTCTGAATAAATTCTTCTATTTGTAAGTTAATTAGTATGGTTCATTTTATAGCGAACAGAAAAAAACGGGTATATTTTAAAAGGAGTTATGCCTCTTATAAAGAACATTTGAACATGGAAAATAGCAACTTGGTTATTTGGACAGGATAAGAAACATTAAGAACATACACGCACATTTATTTTTAGCTACAGTCAAGAATGAAAAGTATTCATAGCAGAGAGATGAATTTAGAAGCAGATATAAATAATTCATCGAAAACTCTCTTATATTTGAAATAAATTCAAAAAGTCTAAAATATATAATGAATTTTATTAATTGTTTTAAATATTATGTTAAAAAGTGAGTAATAATTACAAATGAAATGCAAAAATAAACTAAAATTGTCAAATCTAAAAAGCTACGAGATAATCAAATGAAAAATTGGATTTGGAATTGTTTTAATTTAAAATTATTCGGTGGTTAGGAGGAGTTTCAAATTTATGTCAATTAATTTAAATATATAATAGTATTTAATTTTCAGTATTTTAAATTTCAAAATTTGTATACTGAATTCTTCAATAGAAAGCTTTAACTAAAAACTAAGAATGCATTTGTATATTATTTTTTTGTTGATACTAAGAATGATCTGAGAGTAATTCACGAAATGATAAATATTTTGAGGATACTTTTTTAATTTATTGAATATAATAGTTATGATTCAGTTGATACTTAAAACAAAAGGCAAATAATACTGATGATGATGATAACAAAACAGCAAAGTTACTTTACTAATCTTTTTAAAAGAAATAAGTGCTTTATTTTATATTTTATGTTTATTATTCAAAAAACTTTTTTGTGTACTATTTACGATTTTACTGCAACGTAATATCACTTCGTAACAAGGGAATTCTAATAGGATAGTAAATAACTCAAATTTTTTTAAGTTACTCAAGGTGAAACTAGAGAGCATTGATTTTTTAAGAATTTATTCAAATCTTTAAAAAAGGTGTAATTTCTATGTCTTTTTAAACATTATACATTTTACTATGTTCTAATTCTGAGGAAGAAAACACCAATTAGGTTGTATTTAATGGATGATGTAAAACGTAACCAAAATAAAAACAAAGTAAATTAGTTTAATAATATAAAAATAATAATCTGCAGCTCAAAAAAATTACTCTTAGACTATTAATGTCTAATTTTTTCTTATTAAACCTTAAAAAAATTTTTTAATTAAGAAAATATTTTTTTTAAAAATGACGTTTTAATTAAGATTTGAAAAACGTACTTTTTAACCCGAAAAATCGATTTAACTATAATAAATCACATATAAAAGCTAATTTAAAGAAGCTTTTCTTTATATTTCAACGTCATAAAATTTTATGCATCAATTTCGTTATTGTTTAATTCGCCCAGTTAAAAACCATATTTGCTTAATCGGTAAATACGTATAGTAGGATTTAAATTTGAGGAGAACCTGGAACTATACTTCAGGCTCTATAATCAAGTGGTCATAAACGTGGGTGGCAATAAACATTTCAATCCATGAGTTCAATTCTTTATTTCAATAAACTTTCGTCGTTAGAAAAAATGGTAACGGTTAAAGCAGGGGTGGGCAGACTTTTCCAGGGTGCAGGCTACTTCTAATTCTTTCGGTCCGCCCTGTTTTAGTGGCGCACACAAGGGCGGGGGAGGGGTCCACGGGTCCGTACCCTCCTCATAACCCTTCATTTTTTCCCGATTCGTTATAGGAACAATTAACGGACTTAATTACAGTTTACATACGTTATACGTTCCGATCCGTATCTAAACTGCAATTAAGTATTTGATACCAGTAATTTTTTTTATTTATTAATGCTAATTATTTAAGTAATTTCTTTTTTGTTGTTTTTTGTTCCCGACAATTGGCAAAATCAAAAAAAAAATATGTTTGGCTGCGTATTGGAGTATGCTACTAGAATGGTAGACCTTCAACCCTCGACCCCCTTCCCTTTGAAAATTATTGTCGGAAAACTAATGTCGGAAGTGTGGGGAGGTAAGGAAAATGTTATTATTATAACTTAATAATAAATATGGAATATGTATACTTATATATACATACCTACAGAACTAAAATTTAAAAAAACAACACTTTTAAAACCGCGTTTAGAGAAAAACGCAAGATACAAACTTAATAATTATAGCCCTAAATATAAGAACATCAAATGATACATTTATTATGAAACAATTCAAAATATATTTAAAAAATAAAACATAAATCTAAAGTTAGTTTTTGTTGTTAAAGTCAGTAGAAGGCTTAGTCTGCTTATTGTCAGCCAAACTTGAATTTTCCGTATATAATCACTAACTGGAAGAATTTTTAGACGGTCACCCCAAAATGTCTTGACTGTCCTCCGATCGATCGCGATCGACGTAATGCCCACCCCCAAGGTTTAAGGTTTAATTCAAATGGACTTCAATATTTTTATCCAATTTTTACATCATATTATTATTACTATTATAAATACCATGTTAAAAAATTAAAAATATTATCAAAGGTATTTCTAAATCAGTTTTTTTTTTCTTTTTTAAAAAGAAAACACATTTCTACTTCATTTTATTATTGCATAACATAACATATTTTCCAATAGCATTTTATTGTTTTGTCAAACTCAAGTGGATCTAGTGAACTTGCTTTTTTTATCAAGAATTTTTCTTAACTCTTTAAAGATTGCTCTGAATAAGCTGCAGTATTGGACTTGAATTCAAATTCTGAAATGAATTCTTAAGCAACTTTCACTTTATCATACCTTTTTTTTCCCCTTGATTCTCGCGAAGATAAATTGAACCATTAATGTGCAAACTAAAAAGAAAACTGCGTTATCACTTTTACCTATGAAAACATCTTTGGAATTTTAAATGTCCTGCAAACATGTGTATCTCCACAATCATTAACAAAATGAAGTATATACAGCCAACCTGATTTATTACTTGTGATTAATTTTCCATGAGTAACTTTGTCCTGAGGAAAAAAGAAGTAAGTTAGCAGTTGCGTCTAATATCTCTTGACTTAGATCTAGATTGACCCATGAGATTGAGGCACTGCCCTTCAAAACTAGACCAGAAGTGCTTTAGAGGTCAAGCCCTGAGGGCTTCCCTTACGGAAGAAAACTGCAACTAAGTTCACCGACAAAGCTGAAGCCATTAAAGTATCTCTTCTTTGCTTAGTATTTCTGGGAAAGTACTAAGCTTATAGGATACAAATGTTAATTGCTGTTTTATTTTGTCTTATAGGGTCAGCCTTCATTGCAACTAAAAGCGTCTTTGGTAGGTAAGAATAGAAAGACTGCCATAGATTTTGATAAAAGTGGGCTGTACTGTACTGATACTGTATGTTTTCAGACAGAAAAGTTATGATGCTTACTTCCTTTTTTCAAAAATAATTTAATGGTTTTTTTAAATATATTTTGGACTTCAGATTCGAAAATGAATATTTTAAGCATAAAAACTAAATTTTAAAAAAGAAAATTTGAATTTATTCACCAGAATTTAAAGTAATATCAAAAAGAAATATTCTCAACCCGCTTATTTTGTTGTTTATGTAATTCTTAACTTTCAGTTGCGGCTTATATATTTGTTCAAAACTTTTAATTTTTAAAATGTGAAAATGCTGGTTGTAAAAAATTAAAATCTAAAATGTTGAATAAAAATAAAAATTTTAGTTATTTCTACAATAATAAATATTAAACACCAACAAGATATATAGTAACACCACATTCCATAAGAACATTAGTTATTATTTATTGCTTTTAATTACGGTTTTGAAAGGCACAAGACTTTAAATCGCGAATGAGTGAGAGTGAGAGAATATTAAGTGCATTGATTAGCAACAGGCTTTTGCGAGGTCAGTATTTTGAACATGGTCAGTGACGTGGACACCTGAGCTGGATCTCTAATACACACACAACGGAGGACATTTGGCTCTCGACAGATTTAACGTGCATCGCTCCCTACACGGCGGATCTCAGTGGTATAGGATCGAACCATGACATGCTAGCCATGATCGATGCTAGACCACTCGGCACCGGCCTTTTAAAATCGCGAAAAAGGACACATTTTTACAAAGAGTAATTTATTAATTGCGTTGCTTATTCCATGAATAAAAAAAGAACACTGAAAGGGAACATTTTGCAAAGCTCTTTTTTTTTAAACAAAAATGCAGGTGTGATTCTTAGAAATTCTCTTTTTAATAATTTTGCTTTTAAAAATTAAATAAAAAAGAACAAAGGATATGCGCAAAAGCACCCTTACGCACAAATTAAAATATTTGTTTCCTTATACATATAACTTCTTTTAAATTCGTTATTAATAACTTCTCATTATCGGAAAATTACTAAATTTCTACCTCAATAAGAAAGAAATTTAACAGAAAAATTCATTTTAATATACTACACACATATGATACAATAGAAGCATTTCATTATACAAGTATCTAATTACACATTATTTCTGTTAATTGCAAAAGTAAATGCTTAAATATAAAAAACATTCTTATATATAGCTAAAAAAGAAACTGAACTTATATAAATATCATTAAAACAACTAACAAGCATTCCGCTAGAATATAAATATGCACGTTAATTATAACTTTTAATGATTGTTTTACATAAGATTAAATTCGTCATTTCCTTATCACTCTAAATGTAAGACTAATATACCGTGTAACTAGGAAAAAGAAATTAATTTACTCTTATCTGCATGATTGTTCTCAAAAAGAAGGAAATGAAGCGGAAAGATATTTATAGAATTGATTCATTTTGTTCTTTCGTTTCTATTTTTGTCACGAAATCCTCTCTAATAAGCACAATGTCAATATCATTGATAAAATATGAATACTTTCAGAAAAGTTCTTGAAGTATTTTAAATAATTTTACAGCATATTCGTGTGTTTGAGCTCTGAAAATTGATGCAAGATAAATTATGTAAATATAATATAGCATCTTTTTCAAAAATATTAGATAATTACAACGATTTGGGCAATTATTTATTTACGCATGAATGACCTAAATAATTTTATAGCTTATTTTCATACAATTCGCGTAAATAGATGTAATTTAGAGTAGTTTTAAATACAAACTTTGTTTCTCACATAAATATAGAATACGTTTGTTTCAAGAAAAACGCTCATTAATTGTGATTGTAATGTTAGAACGTTTAATTAAAAAGCAAGTTTATTGCGAAAATAAAAATAAATATAGCGTGTTCTTCATCATAGTCAGCCATCCTATTTGGATACATGCAGTTGACCTCCTAAAACTGAATTATGATTGAAAGTCATGGATGATACTTGAGATTATCCTCGGTCAGGCTAAATCACCTTCAGCATGCCAAAAGACTTTAACATTACGCCAAATGAAGACTCTGGAACTCAATTCGATGTAATACATAACTAAAGGTTATTCTTTTGCATTCTGGACTTTGGTGGAATATTTTGTGTACATTAAATATGCGTTTCTAAATATGAAGGATTCTCAAGAAATTTATACGTTCTTCTTGACTTTTTAACAGTACTGCGCTATTAAAACAAGATAGTAGAAGCAGGCAGGTTCTTCTTAAGGGGTTAAGGTCTCTCTTAAGGGGGGGGGGTTACATTCCAAAAAACACGCTGACGAAAGCACCAAAGCGTAAGCTCTATAGCAAAAATTAAAAATTTATTGGTCTACTTTGAGGGGGATGAGCCCCTTCCTTGAGTACGCCACTGAAAACATCCTTGTAAAAATTATAATATGACCATACCAATATACGTAAATGAATAGTACGTATATTTAAAAATATATGTAATATTCTTCTAATTATCTAATTGATAAATATTAAAATTAAACAACTTAACAATTAAGTAAAATTAAAAAATATCCAGCGACAAAAAAAATGATGAATTAAGTCAGAAACATAAATATAAATTGTTACAAAAGGATGTCCATGTAAATAATAACTTAGAATATAACTGAATCATTATTCTTACAGAAATGTTTTTTTCTTACAAAAATCGACATTCACAATATTTGGCAGTTTCTTATACTTTTTGGACAGTTTGAATCCCTTTTGAAGAGTTATATAATCAATTTACATTAGAAAACACAACATCTGACAATAAAATTCGGTGAATGAAGTCAGAACGGCCGATCTAGCAACACTGGCAAAACAAAACGCTGCACATGCGTAGCGGCAGGTGTTGACCATCTGCCTCCCCCCCCCTTCCCGGTATACAGTTGAGCGTCGTTAGTGTTCTATGTAAGACTTGTTTTATAAAGTGCTTGTTCAGTGAGTTGGTTCTTAACTGAGAACAGGAAAATAAAGGAACATAATATCAATTTAAAGTTTTGTTTTAAACTTGGCAAGACACAGAGAGAAACTTATGCGATGCTGATGCTGTAGCGGAAGCCCGGCGACCTCCGTCAGTGACGAAAACATTGAGAAAGTGAGGAAATTGATCACGAAAGATCGCCGATTAGCTGTGCGCATGATAGCTGATGAACTGCAGATTAACCATGAATCCGTGCGACAAATCGACGCCAATCCACAAACAGTTCCTGGCAAAAAAGGGAATTCAGCAAACTGAACATCCATCCAGATCTCAATCCTCCAGACTTCTTCCTATTCCCACGACTCAAATTCGCTTTTAAAGGAAAGAGATTCGACGATATTCCTGACATCCAACGAAATGTGATGAGGCTTTTGTACTCCATTCCAAAAAAAAAAAGAATGCTTGCAAAGTTTCCAGGACATGTATAGCAGATCTCAGCGGTGCATAGTTATGGGAGGTGACTATTTCGAAGGACAGTAAGGTAACTTTCGTTAATATTTCATCTACGTTAATGTTATAGGACTATTCACCGAACTTTATTGTCAGATGTTGTACTTTTAAGAAACTGACGGCCTTTTCGTATTTTTACAGTTTTAACTTAGAAAATCTCCAGTACAATATAACTTTAATGATGTTTTTCAGTTTCTGAGCTAATTTACTCATATTAGCTCTTCCAAGTTCCAAAAATTAGATGCTTATTTGGTAAAAAATAGTCCAAACGATTTTCATTTAATTGTGAATGATGAACTGTTCTAAACCATTTAATTGTGAATGATGAACTGTTCTAAACCATTTAATTTTTCTCGCAAAAAAAAAATTACATATCTTTTCCAGTATTATATATGGTTAAGAGGTCTGGTAAAAATTTTCAGCGTTCTTAATTGTTGTAAGTATAATTTCGAATAATTATATATTATGAGAATGTCTTAGAGTGTAATGCTTTTTTTCAGCGAGAAAAGAATTTTCCTTTACATTTCTGCGTACTTAAGTATTATCGCAACAATCGCCAACTGTATTAATAACTCGCCAAATTGGCAACCCCTATTTCCTATGAGTCGTATGCGCTGAATAGGCAACCATGTGCTTCGTTTCATATAATGTCGCCAATAGGTTGCGATAATACGTAAGTACCCATTTCTGTTATTAAGAAGTACAAATTATTTAAATTTTCCAGTCAATTTTTAATTGATATAAATTTAATAAAATAAATGTTATGGTCTTTTATCTTTTAGAACACTACTTACCAAACAAATAAGTAATTATGGTATTATAACAAAGAAGAAACAGAGCGGTCAAAGGAGATCGAAGTGAACCATCTAAGGCAACTGAATCATACAAGTATTGAAGGCCTGTTTCCTAAACAGAAAAGAAAAAAAAAGAACATGATATATTACAACCGAAAATACTCTTGTACACTACTTATATAAATGCAATATTTCCTCTTAAAACAATTAACCGATAATAAATGAAACAAGAAATAAATCCATTCTTTCTTCTTGTGCTAAAACTAAAATAGAATCAGTAACCTTGCCTAATAGTAAAAAAATCTGAGAAATACATTAGTATTCCATGAATGCTCCAAAAAAAAAATAATGGAGAAGAAAAAAAATGGGGTATTGTGCTAAATATATCGTAGTCGTAAATTGTGTTCTTTCTTTTTCCGCAAAAACCAGTTCTAAAATCGGTTCCTATCTAAAAATTGGAAGGTAATGAAAGAAAGGATTGAAACGTAATTGTACTCCAGATTCAAAGTTTTGATATTGAAAATTAATGAAGAGAAAAACATTTGTTTTTATTGATGGATATTATTCGGTAAGGAAATGAGAAAAGTATTATTTAGAAATGTAATATCTGAACCGAATTTTATTTCTTATAATATATAATGATACCTTAAGTAAAAAAAAAAAAAAAAAAAAAAAACATTAAAAATTTAGAAAATTGAAAATTTTTACGATTTTAATCAAAACAACCTTCTGTACTGAATTTCATCAAATTATTACATTATTTTGATATAAAAATTCAAATATCTTTATAGAATTTTACCCATAACCATCTTTTTTAATAAGTTATCTAATTTTGACTAAAGATATTTGAATTTAAAATGAAATACTTAATTTGAAAAAAGGTTCCAAAAAGTGATTCAGATATATTACGTTGACAATCCTTGAATAAGCATGTTTATAAAATTCTACTGCCTTATTTATCAGCAAGTATGCAGATACCAAAATTTTTCTGTCGAAAACAAAAGAAAATAATACAATCTACAAATTATTTTGATAGTAAAAACACAGCAGCTTTTGAAAATATTTGAATACATGCTTAATGTTTTTATACTCAAAACTTAATCCTTTCAGAGAAATCAGTCTTTTCGATTCTTCAAATAAATTTGGTTTTCATCGTTATAAAAACGAAAGAATTTTCACATTATTTAATTATTAAGTAATAAGATTAATTCAATAACTTTAACTCTTCATTTGATTTTCAAAGGATATTGAAATATTAAAACAAATACTTTCCTTATAATTAGCAGAAACATTTTAAAGATTTTTTTTAAATAACCTTCGAATGCATGTGTACTTTATTTTTAAAAACGATGTGTTCATTGGCTATTTTGGCAAGTTCAACCTATGAATATTTTAAAATTTCATCATCAGAATGTGTGTTAGAATAAAATCTTAGCAAAACCTGAAAACATGACGGGGGGGGGGGGGGATTTGAGGCAATATTACAAATATATTAATGCATCTTATTTCATCCACTTCCTCCTCCCTCCCTCATTTTTTGAGGAATTGGCTGATTTCGACAATAAATTGTTCAAACCAATCAAAATGTTAAAATTTTGTTAGCACTTTCTACTTTTTTTTAAATAGTCAGAACATTAATAAAAGTTTTGAAAATGAATTTTTTTTATTAATGAAATTAATTCAAATTCTGTTAAAACATAAATTTAAAAAAATTTCTGGTCTTCGTCATCGTTATGGATTTGGCTACTTTTAACTATGCGTCTACTTATCCGTGAAATACCAAAATAGGGATAAGACAGAGAGGATAAGTGTGTACTAATTTTGAATCAAATAAAACTGCAATAGTTATATTTTCAAAAAAATTTTAATTAATCAAATAATGTGTTCAAAAATAAATGACAGATAAATCATCATAAATGATGTTATTACTAATGACTTTTAGTGAATATTTTTCAATGGAAATATACCAAAAATATCGTTTGTTGAGAACAATTGTGTGTCATTTAATATTCAACTTAAAATTCATGTTTTCCTTTACTTATCTGAGTTAATCATTTGTTAGCAATAACAAAAATCTTTATTCTGAAAATATTCGACTTTATGTATTGTATTGGAATTGAATAAAAGATATATATTTTCAACACAACCATTCATTTGTCAAGTAGAAAAAGAAATGAATCATAGTAGAGAATAGTCTACACATGAACAAATATTATTAATACGTTCCAATTCTATAAAAAAGAAAAGTTTCCATTAATATTTCATTTGTCTGTATAAGGTTTTTCTTCTGGGGTTAGTTGCTTTAAATTTTAATATATACTCACATCTCTACTACTTTGTTTTTTACTTTTTTGAAATTCATCGCCAAATCGCCAAGTTAAAGCTCATGTTAGTGAACAGATTTGTGTTCATCATATTAAACTCAAAATTCCTTCCAGACAAACATTTTCCCGCCTTTTCAGAACTGAAGAAAAAGGGCACAATCGCGTTTTAACTCTATCGAATGAGCAGCCCGCTTCAAACCGCAATTAAATGAAGTGAACTCAGTGTGCAGTGATCTAAATCGAATTAAAACCTTTTTCCTCTTCATTTGGAGAAGAATGGCTCTCAAAGAGTTTTAGAGCGTTCGCTGATTAGCTTCGCTCCACCGTCTAGAAACTTCCAGTAACTTCATCTACTGAAGAATATGCTGATATCTGAAACGAACTAAGTCAGCAAAATATTTGACATGAGAATTTCAGCCCTTAGCGACATCATATTGTGGACTTTCTTATGCTCCAAAATTATCTGCCTTTCGTAACTGTTCTCTACAAGTAAACAATGAAGCGAAAGATGATTTTTTTAAGATTAAAAACATGTTCTAAAAGTGATATCTTTTTGTCCAGAGATATTCATTTTTAAAACTGAAATCCATTTTTGTGATTATATATTATTTAACGAGTGATACTCAAATTGCACAGCATTTAACTAAGAAAATATGCAGAGATTTCTGAAGAAAGTACGTCAGTAATTCAGGAAAGAATAAAAAAAACAAGGCTTGAAAAAAATAATATATAGTTCATAAATATTCTATACTGGAAGTGAATTTGAGCTTCGCTATCCGTCTCAAAGAATAACAACGATTTGAGAGCTGCTAGATCAACCCTGTAACATCTCTACGACACATCTTCTTTGAGAATATGTATATAATTGGAGAAAAAACCCTTTGATTTAATGTGAGTGGCCGTGGTAGCCTAGTGGTCAAGGTAACGGACTCATAGCGATGAGTTCGAGCCCAGTACCACTGAAGACCTGCCGTGTACGGGAGCGATGCACGTTAAATCTTTCGAGAGCTCAAACGTCCTCCCATTGGTGTGGTGTGGTAGTTAAGAGAGGGAGGTACCAGCTCACAGGTGACGTCTTCGTCACTTGACCAGGATTCAAAATTACGAGATCCGTCACCAAAAGCCCTCGTGTAGCTGAACAGCGCGAAGTTAATATTCATTCGCTTTAATTTGATTTTTCTAAAAATATTCCTCCTTTTATGTTTTTTATTACGTAATACAATTAGATAAACATTTCGTTATTACAGCTCAAATATTACGTATTATTAAGTTTAAAACTTCATTCAAACTTAAGGAGGAAATAAGTTTTCCAGATTTTATAAAAGTTTCCAAAAATAAATGTATTTAATCTAGATTATAAGTTATCTCCTACAAAAATTTCTCTTTGTTGGTAGAGAGTGAATATTTTCTAATTTGATAGAGCTTAACTCAATAAATTTGTCGTGTAATTCCTGTGCCAATTTATCAAGTTTATTTTTTAAATCAAATTTAATAAGCATGATTTGATATATTTAATATTTTTAAACTTTTAATGCAGCTTATTCTTCTTCATTTTACATGAAAATGGTTAAATATCCCGTTTGAAATCATCCACTTCGAATCTATTTCAGTATTCGAAGATCTAGTTGACTCACTGGGGTTATTGACAACAGTCGCACTATCACTATATATGAAGTATTCTATATATATATATAGAGAGAGAGAGAAGGAAAAAATAGATACATTATTTTTACTATCAAATGAATAGAGAAGTAAAATACCCTTATATATATAGAGAGAGAGTTCTAACTTATTCTTAAAGAAATCTTCTTGGTTAGCTCAACAGCCTTTTGCAGGTCAAGGTTGACTCGCTGATCCACCTCCAGTTGACCTTATCAGTCATGATGGCCTTCCATCGGTTGATTCCCATTAGTTAGAAGCCCTTTTCAATATAATCTAACCATCGTGTAGGTAGCCTTCCTCTACGTCTGGTCCCTTCAATTTTCGAAAAAGCTACTTTTTTGGAAGGAAAAGCACCGGTATATCTGTACTGATGGTTCAGCCACTTAATACGTGATTTTTTTTCTTTCGTTCTCACAATGTCATTCCCACCCTATTTGCCATATTTCCTGTAAATTTCATGATTTTAAATGATTCTCCACTCATTGTTTTCTTGAGCATGTGCAAAGATTTTCCTTAAGATTTTTCTTTCAGAAATGAACAGCCTTTCTTCTGCTTTATTGAGGGTCCAACATATACTTCCATACAGAGAAATAGGCCTGATTAAAATGTTATATATGCTCAATTTGGTGTTTATAGATATAAACTTAGACTTGAATTGGTTTCTGGGGTCATGAAAAATTCTCTTGTTTATTTCAATTTTCAGATCATTGCTACATGAGTTCCTAAGTAAGTAAAATGATTTACAGTTTCAAAAGTAGAGTTACCTATCTTCGAAGGAGACAAATCCAGAGATTTATTAGTTGAAATAAAAACCTTTGCTTTGTCCGCATTAATAACAAGTTCCATCTCCTTTGCTGCACTCTGAAGCGCTACAAAAGCTTTAATAACAGAGCTTTTTGATCTCTCAATATGATATCTATATCATCGGCAAAGGCAAGAACTTAAACAGATCTAAGTACTTAACTATTCATAATAGTTTGAGTATACAAAAAAGGATGATATCATCTAAATCGTAAGAGTAGCTCACAGCTTAAGTCAGAAATACTTAATAAGTTTTTCCAACAATGAAAAATGTTTGACGGATTATATATATACATACGTAATGTGAAGGTCACACGAATTAATACATATGTTTGCTAAATTCGCTTAAGGATATATACATAAGTTTTTATGAGAAAAGTCTCTAATTTCCTAATGCATTTCTATTTGGAAAACCTGATTCAAGAATTCAATTTTTTATTCTGTAAAATATGTATGCATGCACCAGCCAGTAAAACTTATAAAATATCAACAAATAATTAAAGCTGTTTTAAGAGAAAAAGTATTTTAAAGAAATCTATTTCTGTATTTTAAAATAATGTGATGATTATGGTAATTATTATGTGAAAAATATACAAATAAATTTTTAAAAGGATCATTTATCAACAATTATTTTTAAAGATAAAATTTAATTTATCGGTAAAACATAAACAGTAAAAAATGAAGAAAAATATTTTTTCAATTAATGATTGTGAAAAAAATCTTAATAATAACACAAAATGAACTAAAAAAGAAGAGGAAAAACATACTTTATCTCCACAGAATCCAATCATTTCTAATACTCGAATAATTCTTGTGGGAAGATGTGCAACAACCTAAAATTTAAATAAAATTGCATGAAATATCTGAGAATCAGACAACGAAAGTTATAAAATTGCGTATTCACACTAAAGCTGCTATTAATTTTTTATTTAAGCAAAAAAATGAGCATAAGCAATGATAAATTTGAAAGGACATGTACTTGGAATATACAGCTGGCTGTGTGGTGTAGTTGGTTTGTCGCTGGCACTCTGCACCTAAGGTTGCGGGTTCGACCCCGGCTCAAGTCGATGGATTTTCACGATGTAGAAAATCAACAGCGGTCATGTCGTATGATTATACGACATGTAAAAATCCCTTGAGTGCCTGTTTGGCTTGGGTGCTCTTGGCAAAATTAAAATCCTAAGTACGGTTTCGCATCGCCAAAGCTCAGATGTCTCCCTCTGGGGAGGAAACTGGGCGTCAAAATTACTTGCCGTAATTCGTGTCGCATATATGGTACCGCACTAAAGAAATGATACCAGCTCCTGGGGAATGTACTAGGTCTGCAAAGGTTGAATACCAATGCGCAGCCCCATTAGAGAAGAAGAAGACTTGGAATATATATATATATACATAACCTATATTTATTGATTTCAGTTAAACTTATTAACTTTATCTAAATTTGAAGGCTACAATCTAAAAAAGCATCGAATGATGAAAATAATAAGACATCGGATTAAATATTTGTGTTAATGAAAAGATTATTTCTAAATGTATACAAAACTTTCCAGATATTATTAAGTAAGTGCATGGTAAAAAAAATGTTAGAATTGAAAAACAAATAAAAATACTCCCAACTTTTTTTACACGGTAGATACTTTTCTTAGAAAATCGTATAAAAAATACATGCGACATATGGTAAATTGGGGGATATGTTCGACAACTTTAAAAAATCGTGTACGATGAAAAATCTCTAAATATTTTCCCCAAAAAACTACGCATAAAAAGTAATTATTAAAAAAAATCATGTTTCATATTTATAAAACAAAAACAATTCATTTTTATTTTTAAAAAAATTTAAATTAGCGTACAGTGCAAATTTAATCTATAATTTCATACAACATATAAAATTGAAATTTAAATTAGAAATAAAACTACTATTCCTCGCTACTTGATAACAAGCGTGCGCGTTGATTTCTAACTGAATCAAAAATGCTGTCATCGTCAGATATATCTAGCACAACTGTCGAACTTGATTCAAATGAAGAATTTCGTTCTGTAATAACCCTGCTCGAGCAGAGTTTATTAGTGTTTGGGGGTTCGAGAAAAGGTCAGCTTATAATCAGTTCAAATAATAATTTATTATTATTTCTAACTTAAATTGAAAACAACTCAGGGTAGGAAATGCACACTACTACCAAATACAGGAGCAATTGCACGGCAAAAAAAATACCTAATATTTGTGTACACTTTAATACACCTACTCTTGAACACTTTAGATGTCTATGGTCTAATTTACCGTAATTCCGTTCTTAGTTGTTCGACCTCCGGTCGTTATAACTAAGCTCTATCTTGTTGACTAAATAGTCAATTAGCAATCTTTAATCATCCAACAAAAACTCTTCGACTAACTCTCGACTATCTCTACTAACTTCGCGTATCTAAAAGTCAATGCTTAAATAGAGCCTTTCATTTGAATAACTCAAGTCTTCTTCTTCGGGAGAAAGTTTTCAATAGAACAACAGTTAAAAAGAAATAAATTTACCCCAAGAGGATTAGTGACAGGTTGGCGGATAGACCTGTTACAGTTCGTTATTAACGGACTCTTGTTTTTTTTTTCTTGTTTTTTTTTCTTTTTTTACACAGTCTTATTGGCGGCTGACTTTTTGGTTTCTCAAGTTGACTATATAATTCTTGATATTTTTCTACTCAAGATTATGTAGAAATTTTAATGCAAGCTCTATGTCAGTATCATGAGTAATAATAGTTGTTCCCTACATATAGCAAAATTCAAACCCTCGCGAATTAAATCAGCTGTTAATAGCTGAACTTCGACTCCGTTATTATCGCCTTCTTTATTCTCTCTCTCATGATCTGTGATAAATTCGATCAAGTCGTCCTCATCCAAAAGGGCACAAATTCCCAAATTCTTTTGAAATTCATGCTAGAACAAACAATTTGTGTAAAAAAAAAGAATTCGTTACATTTGTGTACCGTGTCATTTCAAAAACTTGTAAAAAAAGTTGGATGTACATTCTATTTTTTTTCTTTGACGTATTAATTGAATAACTGTATGCAAATTTATTAAGCTGATGTGTAATTGAAATAAACATTTCCTACCAGATAAAATATTCCCAGACCCATTCGAACTCCACTTTCGTAGTGACGTCTGTCTTCCTCATCTTCCCATCTTCTGTTTTCCAGAATTAGAGCAGCTTCTCTGGAATATCAAAGATTTATTTAGTTATGATTTAATTAAAAGTATTGCAGAAATGTTTATTTGTACTAAAATTAATATAAAAATATTTATTGCGCAAAAGAATTATTCGTTATCATGCTATCAATTTCAAACTATTGATACGATTTTTTAAGAAAATCTTGGCATGTGAATGTGTTTATTACCGTTATACTTATACGAAAGATGTCAATAAAAGAAAAATGTTTCAAAGAATCAAATTAATTTCAGTTTTATTCGTCTAATAATTTAAATTTAAACCAATTTTCAATTTTTAAAAATTTTATTTCAGGAATGCATAGGTTTTAAGGTTCACAATTTACTTCAAATTTTCTACAATTATGGATACTTTTATTTATAGAATTAGAGCAAAAAATCTAAAAATAAGTTTTTTGATTTTTTTTCTCTTTAAGTTGCAGAAATTAACGTTATTTTGAGTTTTGAATTTTAAATTTATTTGGATAAATAGTTGCGAATTTGTATCACATTACTTTTACAGCTGTCCCCAAGTTAAATTTACCAATAAATACTTGATGAATAAATTACTTTTCTCAAAAATAATGTTCTTCATACTAGAACAGAAAAAAATTATTTACTTAAAAAATCCCTAAAATAATATTTTCTAATTTTTTTTGAAAAAAGTATAATTTAGAAGATTAATGTTTGTTTGTTTCATTTATATATTATTTTTTTTATTTTGAAGACTATATGCAAATACATATTAATAGCCACTAAAAAATTTTAATGAACATTTTTTACGCCTTTTTTATATATTTATAAGTGCATTTGTACTTTTAATACCCTTCCACTGAAATTTTTCTAATATTTGAATATGTCTCTGGAACTTTTATAACTACCTAACAACAAAATTTACTTAGCAAATGATTTTACTAACTTTAATCAGATTTAAACTTTTCGTTGAGATGAATAGCATTAATATTTGAAAACGGATCTGAGTTATTTCAACATTGTGGTTTTTTTAAAAAAATGTTTTTATTCCATTTGCATTTCGAATTTCATATTTACCTAAGTTCTAGGCATAGTTTCGCATGACATCTGCAATACTTAAATTTTGCATAACGATCTCAAATTTTACTGCTTTTTACGATTTCCTCTTTAAGTAGTTTTTATGGATAAATCTCTAGGGTTTAACTAACAACTGTAATTTTGAAAGTTAGGTAGTACACTACAAAAATTTCTTTATATTGCGAAATATTATGTATTTTCAAATAATTGGCTTTTATACTTCTCTAAAATAAAATAAAAAGTTGTCTAATTATTTCATTATGGACTAAAGAAAAAAAATTTTCTTACCGAGGCATATGAATTTCATAATTAAAAAATTACAATAATTTTTACTTTATTTCATAAACTTCAAAGCTCGTAAAATTAATTCATAAATTATTATTAGTAGTAGTAGTATTGAACGTAACATTTAACATTTATTACTAAAAAAATAACATTAATCTTTACTTATTTGAATGTCTACCAAAAAATATTTTTTACTAAAAGAAAATATTTCTTGAAAAATTATTTTGTCGAACAACTTAATAATGCAAAATATTCACAAAAACGGCTAAACATGCTAACATTTAATTGAAAACAAACATGATGCAGTTTAATACGAAAGAATTTTAAAATTATATGAACATTAAATGTTTTTCATAAACATTCATTCGTACAAAAACCCATAAAAACAATTGAAAATTTTAAAAAGAGAGAGAGAAATAATTGATAGTATAAAAATCAAAAGTATTTGAAAGTTGTTAAAAAGCTCACTGCATTCTTTAATTTAACTTTCTATATCAAAGTCATTACAATTACAGCACATTCATTTTTAGTTGGCATGCAAAAATAGAAAATAATGCAACTGTAACTAAAAGAATAAATTGTTTACTCCAATTCACTGATCTTACTTGTATGCTCTGTAACACGCTCGAATGCGCAGACCTCCTTTTATAAAATTCACGAAAGAATTATCGGCAACAAATGTTAGAAGGGCCGTTAGTAGAAGACATTCTGCGTAACATAATTCAGCATGAACTTCCTCTAAAAATAAAAATAAAAAAATGGATTTATGTTTCGTTTTTCGCATACCATTTTCTAAGACTTTTAGATAGTTATTTGAGTTTAAAGACAGAAATTATATTGTATTGTGATCATTGAAGTATTACAAATAGGTGCAATATACAAGACAAATAATTTAAGCAATTTTGCTCCCATTTCTGTTTCAAAACTCTACAGAAAGATTCCAAATTATACGAGGGCAAGTCGGAAAGTAACCTCCGAATCGCTGTAAAAAAAATTAGGACAGAGGGAGGGGGATTTATTTACGTACTAAAGGTGCACCTCTATTTTTCAACATAGTCTCACCCTTTATTCAAGCACTTGTCGAACCGTTTTACCAATTTGCGAATTCCTTTTGTATAAAAAGCGGCCACTTGCGATTTAAACCAATGTGTCACAGCGTTTTAAGTTCCTCTTCGTCAGCGAAATGCTGTCCTCCAAGCCATTTCTTCATTGCAGCGATTAGATGGTAATCAGATGAGATCAGCACTCACTACAGACCGCGTATGGGTGTTTGTTCTTCTGTCCTTGAAAAAGCATATTCATTGACGCACTACACCTTCGCTCATAATGTTTGGCCTGTATACAGCACACAATTCACGATGGTTATCAGCTGCTGACAGTTCTTTTGGCTCCAAAGAGAAATCTTATCACTCCTCGCACCTCACATTTCGCGGGATTTTCTATGGCGGCACTCATTTTGTTCCGTTATAACTAGCAAACTCTTAGCCCTACGACACTCTCATGCATCGACTGGCAGATTATTGAATCAGAGCTTGCTCGTGCATTCGATTGAGGGCCCTCCGAACCATACTGCACGCGCAAACGGTGGTTAGTTTCTGAATTGCCCTCGTAATTTAATAAGTTAATTGGATTTTATATTGACAATCAAGCATTATTTTGAATATTTAAATCTTATGAATATACTTTGAAGAGAAGTGTAGCTGTAAACTTCTACTAGTATAAATACCAGTGGCTATGATCATTGATATGCGACTCAGCAGACGGACGGCTAAGATTGATAAGATCATTGCGCCGTTTCTAACCACCGTTTTACACCGCAAGGTGCTTTTGCAGTTGTACAAGATTCATTCATCCTTGAATCTCAAAGACTAGAATAGTTTTCAACTACGAGACCCACTTGGAATTGAGGCCCTATAATCAATGAAGACGTGTCCAGGACAGGACATAGAATTCCAGCGACTATCATCTACCCTACAGCTCGACAACCAGGAGTTACAGTATGCAATGTCCTTTCCTTTGATAGCCGAACCTTGTATGATTGTTTGTCATCCATGATACCCTATAATGCATGGAGGTACATTGATAAAATTGTACGCCCTGTAGTGTTATCCTTTCCTTTATAGATAATTGACCTTATATTTCAACAGGATAAATCCCAGCCGTACAATGAACAACTTATTATTGCTTATCTTTGCCTGCTACTCCAATACTTCCAAGGCTTGCGCGATCTTCAGATCTCTCCCGTACAGAGCTTATTTGATGATCAGGCTTCTCCCACCGTCCTTGGATCATGCCAATCGAGTTCACCAATAGGAATGCATATGGCAATCAATTCTACAGGAGGACATCCGCCAACTCTGCGAGTTAATGCCCAGTCTCATAACAGTTTCCATCAGAGCCAGAGACGGACCAATTCATTATTGATTTTTTGTAGCTGTATTTCTTGAATAAAACCTTCATTTCTTATGGTACTGTTAGAGTTTCATTTTCAATATATGTACATCACATCTACAGATTTTCGTTCCATTCTGATAACTCCTACTCAATGCATCGCTTTTGTTGTTATACAGTATAAATCAAATATAGATTTCATAAAATTATACACAGAATAAATTATATAACGTATATCATGTTTTCGTAATTATTATGAAACGAAAACTTTATTCTAAAATCTTGTAAGGAAATTTGTTCGAAGGATATGATTATTACCTATTAAAAGTCAAACAAAAATACAAATAAATAAATTAAAACAGCCTGATATGGAAAGGCTCCAGTTATGAACAACAGTTATGATTTCTATTAAATATTTATATATGACTAAAAATATGTTTAAAACAATAACATGTAAAGCTTGAATGATCCTTTTATAAATCATTTGAAATTTAGGTTTTCAAATACAATATAGAATCAATTTACCTGTTGTGTACATATTGTAATCCACTCCCCTCAGTAGCCTTGTGATGTATACCAAAGTTCCTTTTCTTCTCAATTTGTTGCAGACTGCTACACTCTCTTTTAGAATTTCCATACTTCGGCTTATCTCGTCCTACAAATGTCATTTTTATAAACTTCCAAAATCATTCATTCTCAGAAGTTAAGATGGCATCATCACTTTAACTCATAATGCATTTATTGAATATCTCACACAACATAAAATAAAAATAAATCATTTCAATGCCAAAAACTCTAAGGAAAATTAATTTTCCGGTAAAATAAAAATAATTTCAAAATGTTTCACAAAAAAAGACTTTTCCATTTGTCTTATATGCACAAATTTCTATTTTTAATCATTCTTGTGGAAATAACACAAAAAGGAAATAATTGTGAAAATATTTCTTAATTAAATCTTATTTATTATTTTATTATCTCTATCTCATTTAACTCGCATATCTTTGTTATCTTCTTTTCTTAGTTATTTTGTTCTCCCGTTGTTGGAAGAATAGCTGTTCTTTAAAGTATTACATAATTTGGGTAATAACGTGCATAACCGAAAAGATAAATTGCAAAAAAACATTCAAAATCTAGATCTGGAATAAATGTTCCTTTAAAAAAAAAATTGTAAACTACTGTTTATATTAATTGAATTGATAAAAAATTTTCTAATCGATTAGAATTAACATTACTATAATTAATAATTTATTGTATTAAAATAGTCCGAAAGCCTTGTGGGCGGTCGCAGCAGAAACCACGGGTGCAAGGGGCTGGTGAATATTCCCATACCCCCTTCCAGTTCCATGCCTAAATTATGGAGATAGTAGCTGAGTCGCCATCTATCGTGTAAGAACCTAGCCAAATCGTACTGTCACTTGCATGGTGCTCAAAGCTGAACAGCTAACTACAGGCGCCCCTAGCCACGATGAATTTCGTGGGCCTCGATCTGACACCGTCAGACAGGTGGCATTAGAAATAACAACAACATATATTCATACAAATAAATACATATTGCTATAAATTACAACTACTAATGCGATAATAATTATATGTTCTATGAAATATAATTTTTAAGAAATCTTGTTCCATCCTTTGTAATATTATTTTTATCCATGAAACAAGAATATTTATCGCACTAATAAATTCGTAACGAGTCATTTGTTTGTTTTAATCTAGAATTTTGTTTTAATAAGCCTTCTTAAGGTATCCAAAAACATTCGGAACCGTTATTTTAAAAAAGCGTATAAATGAATAATTGTTTCCATATTTAGTATCACTTAAATTAGAATATACATATAAAATTGTTTTAAGAATATTATTACAAGAAAAAATTATTTAAATGCAATTTTTTGACCAAAAAAAAGGAAGAAAGAATGACAAAATTTTAAAACTTTCCTTTTTTTTTAAAAGTGCTTCTATGATAGCAATGTCTTTCCTGTATATAAGACTTCTCAACAAAATCTGAACTAGAATTTTTGAAATATACTATTTGGAAAAGGATTTATTCCTATTTTAATGCATCAAAATAGAAAAATTTCATCAACAAAAAAAAACAAAAAAAAAAAAAAAAAAACATCGATCATTATTTTAATTGATCGTAACTCTAAAAATAATGTTCCTAAAGATCCTAATGTTCCTTTTCAGAAATCCTAATTCATACTCTATAGAGAAACTTTATCTATATATAAGTAAAATATTATTATAGAAGCATTTTCCATAAATTGAGAATGTTTTGGAAATATGTCAGTTTTTTTAAATTTTTTGTCAAAAAATTACATTTAAGTAATTTTTTATTTTAGTAATATTCTTGACAACTTTATATGTTTATTCTAATTCAGGTGACACGAAATATCAAAACATTTATTCATTTATACGCATTTTTAAAATCACGTTTCCGAACGTAGTAGGATACCTTAAGTATAAATCACGAATAACGCCTTTTTATAGTTCAAATGCTGAATCACTAATAAAAATGCATTTGTTTTATAATAGAATCATCATTTTAAAATTAAAAGCTCATTTTCTTTTAAGATCAAACTTTTTCTGTTTCGTTACAAGTTTATAAAACAGGATTAAAAATTAATCTGCTTTATTTAGTTAATAGCAAACAACTTTCCAAACATTTTTTATACACACTGAAAAATTCATATTTTACTGGTCATCGGAAAAATAACATTAGTATTGAAATTCAAGAATATTTTCATCATTCTCCTATTATTTATTGTATAATTGCAACAATTAGTATCAATTGTTGTATTATTTTTGTGAAAAATATAATACAATCGTGTATCAAATAATTATTTTTATTAGATATTGCTAAATCTTTTTTCTTTATTTTTTCATTTATCTAATGAGAAGAAAGAAAGACAATTTAAAAATAAATCCACCCCGGTGTGTTTCAGATAAAATTTTCTTCGCATACTCATTTACGAATCAGTGGAATTTTAATATTTATTTTAGGAAACACTCCAGTGAAATAAATTTTTAAGAAAGAAATCCTGGGTCTAAATTTACCTTGATTGTTTTGGCATTGTATCAGTTAATCTATGTCGGTCATACATCCGAATATCATTACCGAAGTTGTACAGATAACATCATACAAAGAACATGAAAGTTTACAACACATTGATGTATATATTTCGCCCTAATGTTTTCTCTGAAACATTTCAAATTAACTTTCCTTGAATATTAACGTAAATGATCATTATTTTCAAAGTGAATAATAATTTAAAAGATTCTAACAACAAATAATATGTTCCAAATATATTTCTATTTTTATTTTTCCTAAATAAATGAGAAAAATGTAGAACTGATTTAGATAACTCTACAGGCAATTTTGTTTTCTTTAATGAGGTCTAATTTTTTTAAGAAAATGAATGAAATATGTTTCTTAAGATGACATGCGGGAAGATGAGGGATTTATTTATGTGTTTAAAAAGAGGGAGAGAAATTGTCTTAAACTTTTAAAAAGGAAAACTTGTGATTATTATGAAATGTTTTGAATTTATATTATTTTTTTTACGTATATTATTTAAACATTCCGAAAATTGATGTTGAATATTGAATTACATTTTTTTCCCTCCAAGTTTTTTCTGAAAAGTATTTTTGAACCAATATACATTCTTTTACACTGTTTTCGCAACCTGTGTAGATTTTTATACCGAGCCAAATCGTACTGTCATGTGCATGGGCTGAAAGCTACGGCTAACGACAGGCATGCAACTAACCTCTTGCTAAGATCTTTCGTGGACCTTGCTCTGATGTTACTGTCGATAGAGTGGGATAAGTAACGAAAACAACGCACAAAAACGATAGTTATCTACTCCCTTCTATTTTTGTTATTATTTCTCTGATTTTTACTAATTACAGAACAGTTTAATGGTAATTTTTCTCTAAATCTACATAATTTTAGAAAAATCATAGATTGATAAACTATTTTATAAATCCTGAAAAAGATTCATATACTTGTATAACGGGTCTATTCACGTTCTTTCTACTAATAGTCCTCTTGGGGAATAATGGGTCTTTAAAAATTATTCTATTGAAAACTTCCTCCGAAGAAGATGTGATTATGCAAATCAAGGCTTGTATTTAAAGATAGAACTTTTGAGTTACAGGAGATAGAGAGGTTAACTTAAGATTACGTAAAGCTAGCCGAGAGCACTTCGTAGATTATTTAATTAATATTAAGATTAACGACTTGGTCAATTAGTTGTTAAATTGGATTCGTCCGTTTGGATAAGATTACTTTAGAAATTATCTTCAAATATAAGAAGATGTATTGCCTGGAAGTGCTAAATGTAAGTGATCCGATTTATTATTTATTTCGTCTGCTTTGCGATTGCTTCCATATTTATCAATTGGTGCTAATGGATGGGACAGCCCATCTATTACATACTTTATTAATTTTGAATTCATTTAAAAAGAACATAGAAAACAAAACTCAAAAACATTTGAAAAGGAAATATGATCTTGAAATGCATATAGATAATTATTCATAAATGGGGAGGTACCTTTCATCATCTTTTGTCGTATATATTTTGCATTACTCGGTAACGTAAAAGATTTTTAACATTTACTTATTAATATACAATTCTTCATTAATAATAAGCCTATGGTAGTCTAGTGGTTACAGTCATGAACTCGTGGCCGCTTGTCAGTATTTCGGGCCTAGTACCATTGAAAGCCCACCCTGGCTGATAAACATTAAATCTGTCGAGGATTTAAGTCGTCCCATTTGCATGATGGGGAAGTTTAGAGAAAGGGTGCCAACTCCAACATCACCTTCGTCACTTGACCGAGGTTTAAAACTACGAGGTCCATCCCCAATATCCCTCATGTTGTTCAGTTATGTGACGTTAATATACACTCACTCACTTTATAATTATTCCCCTGCTAATTATAAAACAGGTTAATAGTAATATTTTTCTCTAAATCCATATAATCTTAAGAAAATTATAGATTGGTAATTGATTTTACTAGTACTGAAAAAGAAAAATCCATTTACTCAAGTATTTTTGAACTTGTTTAAAATGAGCATTGTTTAGTTGAAAAATGGCTCCTGGAGCCGTTCCATGAGTGGCAACACATGTGGTTGCAGGGTGTCAGGGACATACCGCTGGGCTGTCAAGGATCATTACTAGGGGTGACCGTGTATTGTAGGAAATAGCACCCCATACCATCACACCAGCTTTGGGAGCGGTGTGTCGCTGTAAAGCAAAGGCAGGATTGAGGCGTTTACCACGGGGTCTCCACACACGAACACGATTGTCATCACTGCTGAGATTGAATCTGGATTCGTCGCTAAAGACGACCTGGTTCCATTCCGCTGCAGTCCAGTTTCCTCGTGCGCGGCACCACTCCAAACGGAGGCTTCGAGGGCAGCAAATGTAATGGGCGCCTTCGTATTGTTCGAGAAGACACAGGGCCCCTAGTGAAGGTACTACCTGTGCCTGGATGGCGGCCGATGAAGCAGTTGGCTGTACGCGTGCATTTCTTACGATGTGGCGGTCTTCTCGATGACTGGTCTGTCGAGGGCATCCAATTGCCTTGCTGACCACCCAGATTCCATCATGCTGATGATTCTCCCCCTCTCGAACTGCGACAGCTGCTCATATTGTCTTCGAAAACGGCGTAATGGCATGTCTACCTCAGCACTTCCTTTGTAAATGATTCAGCACACTCAAACAAGCTTTGGTTACCTGTTTTATACTCCACGGAGAACGACGTTAAACGCCCTCTACCGGCTATACGTAATGCGCAATCGCGCTGCATTTCTAATCATTTGCATATTTCTCCAGCATGTACCTTCATGCCAAGTTTCGTTATGATCCCGCAATTATTTCATAATGAGCTAAGTTTTTTGTCCATGAGTGTATTAATTTTGCTATTTATAGCATAAAAAACTTTCTAGTCTCCAAATCCTGGAAAAAATTGCTGAACTCTAAGTTTTTGTAAAAGGATGTTTTAAGCAGCATAGCTTCCGTAAAAAAGTCATGACACAGTTTTTAAAATATCCTTCCTTAAGTAGCTCTATTCAAATTTACACAAATACAACTCATCAGTGCTGTGAGACAGTGTTTAACTTTAACACAAACTGCACAGTAATCTCAGCAAATAATGTCACGCATGCGTGTGAAAAGAAATAAGTTGGCAATCATCTATATTTTCAAACGCGTTACTCACCTATATATCAAAGTAAGAAACCGATTCTATTAAAATAGAGGTAATTATTTCTTATTTCTTATGACGCAAATATTCGAAATAAGTACGCGATTTTCTTATAATGATTTTTTTTTATGAACTCTAGTTTTACGAACTACAAAACGTTGACGAGAAGCAATCGATTTTATCGCCAAAATATTAAGAACACGTTAATATTCACACGCTGAGACGAACAGATCACATTATTAAGAACACGAGGATAACAATGCAATGCTTCAATTACTTCAACCTCAAATCTTTCAGGTGTGAATGTTTTCACGGGCTTCTCATCACATTTTGTAAACGTAGAAGAAAAAAAATATTATTCGAAGTTATTCTACCCTCAGTTTTACATGATAAAAAGATAACACAAACGGCAAATGCTCAATGATGCGTACATGATTCGTGTGTTAGGTCGAGTGTGTGAAGTATAAACTTCTTGGAGTCTATTGTTTCTTGAGGTATGGTATGGATCCAGCATCCAGTTAAGCGAATCAATCATTTTTGTAGAGATGACTGTTTATAAAAATAAAAAGTATGCTTTGCCTCATTTATCATTATACATTTTCTTTTATAATACAATTTCCTTCTAAAATAATGATTAAAAGTTCTTTAATAACTAAAAATTCCTTAGTTCATTTCTAAAAAAGTATGTAATTACTGTCTTGTTTTTTTCTCTTGACACGTAATAATATAACTTTAAGTTATAAGTTATTTTTATTTAAATTGTGAATTATTCTATAACAAGTCTAAAATAAGCTAAATTAGTATTTTCAGTTCAAATTCATTTTTGTAATCATTATATTTTCGGTTAAGCGCACAAATCAATCTGATTTTAATAAGTATTTGCACTTTTCTAAGCCTAGCTAGTGTGTAATGGAGTTTGAATTTATTTTATTATGGAAATTACATAAAGAAATACACGAGACCTTTAAAAAGAACTTCTACTAAACTCAGTGGCGCAACAGCCCATGAGGGCCAAGCCTCTCCGCACCCATTACAGTTTGCATGACCATGGGCACTGAGGTGCATGTGCAGATGCCCCGGTCAGGTTGTCAGTCTGACACGAAACCCCAAGTGTTTGGTTTCCAAGCAAGCTTGGTACGCATTTATCAACCGACTAAAAGGATAAAAGGCTGAGTCGACCTTGCTCAGCCCCGAGTTTAAACCCCGGACCTGTGGAATAAAATAACGATACGCCACCACTTAGCCACTGGGATTTCTTTAAAAATAATCTTAGTTAATACAAATTGATAATAGACACTAATTTAATAGCATTTTGAAAACATGTATTATAAAAAATAACTTTTCATTATTTTATATAGAAATCCGTTTTAAGTAATAAAGAGCAACGATTTTAAATTACTAAAATTTTAAAGTGAATTTAATGCGGTTGGTTTATATATATATTTTTAATTAGCTTTGTTTTGAAGGCCTTTCCATCGATTTCGTAATTCTGACGCATTTCACTCTCCTGTCTTCCACACTACGAGTCCAACTGCCACTGAAGATTGGCCGTCTATAAGGGCTGATACACGCTAAATCTGCCGTAGCTCCAAGTCCTCACGTTCGCGTGTTGTAGAAGCTAGAACTGGGAGGGTTCAGTTCTCAGGTATCGAACTCGTCACTTGAGCGAGGAAAATTATGAGCTTTATAGTGCTACATTAATAAAACAAAACACAAAATCCACGACGAGATTCGGTCAAATTCAGTTCAGTCAAGCATGAATTAATTCCAATATTCCTATAAGTGTCCTTAGATGGAATCAAGATTCAATTGCATTGCTGCGTAAACTTATTGAGATATTTGTTCTTAAAAAGTAATTTTTAAGAAATCTTTGGATCAACTTACCGGATCAAATGATAAAATTGACTGGATAAAGCATACAGTGGACTTCCCGAGGGCGTGATATGAACTGCAGTGTGCCCTAAGAAATAATATAAACATGCACAATTATTGTTTCCGGAAAAATATTATTTTTTTCGATAATATTATTATGAGAGGGTATAAAATTCGTATATGAATTTTTTTAACGTAGAGCTTTGTGACGTAAAAATAGAATTTGCGCCAAATTTTAAGAAAAATCGTGCTTACCATGGTTCCATAAGATCCAATGCTTCTTCAAATTTGTTGTTCATGAAAAGGTCAAGAGTTTGGAGCGTTTCTTGGATACTTTCTTGAACTGTTGGCTTTTCTTCCGGTATTTCACTGAGAATAAAAAATAGGTTTTTAAGATAAAGCGTTAAAAAAGGTATATCATGATGATGATATATCCACTTCTTAATTTTAGGCTTTTCAATAATAAATTGGAAGCATTATAAAATTTTCTTTATTTTTTTTAAAACTTAAATGCAATTAATATAATATAGATAACTCATAGAATAAGTTAAAGGTTTCTTTTTTTCACTATATTGGAATTTAATTTTTTTTTTCAATGAGCATTTTCATGTAGCATAATTTATCTAGTTTAGCTTATAACGATTCTAAAAATGACGTGTCTATAGGAAATAATTAATAATGAGAAAAATTATTTCTGCATAAAAGCAATATAGAAGTATAACGGTAGTATTTACCAAATATTAAAGTTAAGAAAAAAGTTTGTTAAAAAATTTTTAAATAAGCATTTTTATATTAAAAGTAATTTTTTAAATATTAGTGTAAATTAAGACTTTTTAAATGCTATGAAAATTCTCTCTAATTACATGCTTGCCATTTCACAGAAATTTACTTTCATAGCATGCACTATAAACTAATTTTATATATAGCCAAATTATTTTATTTGTTCCCTATAAAAATTTTTGGAGTTAATTCCGTATATCTAATTTGGTATTTAAAAAGAAAACACAAAATAATAATATTTGGCAGTTTAAGTTTCTTGTTACAGACTTTTAAGTTCTTTGCCTGACATTTGCTTCTTAAATAAATATATCAACCCTATTTTTTCCTTAATGTAAGATTTATTTTTCTTTCTTCCTTACATTTTATAAAATAAAGACCATTTTAAAAGCTATTATGTTTCTAACAATTTTAATCCAAACTTTATCTTTCTTTTGAGATCCTTCAAAATTGTTTACAGAGCAAATGGAAAGAAAAAACTCGCAATTTCCTTATTTATTTCAAATTTTAGAATTGTTTACTAACATATCTCCACCGTGAATAGCATTTCGTAGTGTATATATAGTATCACTCTTATTTACTGTTGATGTTGTGGTTTTATCTCATGAGGAAAAATAACCTCACCTTTGAATATTTTTTGTTTAAATATAATTCCGCTTAGACATTTTTATAAAAGGAGTGCTTAAAATTAGATTCGTACATTATAGTGAAGTATAAACGCATATTTCAAATAGAAAATTTCCATAACAGCCGAGTAAATGGTGTTTTAAACATTGAACTTGAATTTAAATTTAAAACTTTTAATGTAGAAAGATATATATTACTTATGAAAAGCAAACAATTTAACGCTTTTTGTACCACCACACAAAATATAAGTACTTCTTTAGAACTCGTTACATATTCTATATTATTAAAGAGCTCGCTTCGAGAGGCAAAACCCCAGGGACGTCGAGCGTTGTTTATAATAAAACATGAAATGCACAAATGTTTTACAGTATTTCACACACACACACAAATAAAACATTTTCATTTATTTTTGTCTAATCAACTTCTATTTATTTAGTTTTTATGAACTTTAAAAAAATAACTAACGTATTGTTTTTATAACCTCTTAAAAAATCGTTGTTATCAAGTACATTTCAGAAACAAAATGTTTTTATAAAATTTAAAAGTATTAAGATATCCGACTACCCTAAAATTGTGAATTTTGCCAAACATTTACAAACTTTTTTATGGTTTTATTTTATAGGCCATTCATTAGCTTTAAAAAATACCAAGTTTATTATTTTCCGTTCACTAGAACAAAAACTACAAGTGTTTTAGTAAAAGCAGATGCCATTATTTTAAGTAAGATGTCATACTTTAAAACGCGTTTTCCTCGAAAGGTGTTTTTTGAAAATGCTCAAACAGTGATTGCTCAAAAAGTTTGAAAATAATTAACTGAAATTTTTTGTGTTGTTCTGTATAATAGTAGAAGTGTTTTAACCTTCAGATTTATCAATCACTGTTTTATTACAAAATTTACAGTCCTTTATGTGAATATAATCACTGTTATCTTAAACAATTTCATATAATAACTAAGATAAAGTGCTCTAGTTTTTGTAAAAATTAAAATATCTCTTATCCTGAAGGTCATTTAAAAAATGAGTAACATAGCAACGCATCAGAATTGAAAAATTGAAAATTTGTTCGTAAACTTTTGGTACAGAAAGGGCCGCGTTTATGTTATTTTTTGTAAATTTTACCCATTTTTTTTTCCATTTTAGTAACAATAATTTATTTTTCTCTTCTTGATTTTAGCATATTTTTCTTAAAACATACTAAACAAATCTGAAAACCACAAAAAAATCTCCATCTCTCCATTTTTTTAAAAACAAGTTGTCGCAAGTAGTCGGATACCTTAAACAGTGCCGAAAGACAGTAGTAAATATTCTTAGCTTTTCATGGATATAATTCGTAAGTAATTTTCTATAGTATTATCTCTTTCTCTATGGATATATATATAGAGAGAGAGACCTTTAACAAAAAGGAACTTTGAATATTTAGTTTTAATTACCGATTTAATTCATTAGTTAAAGTGCATTTTCCTTAATCTTTTTTTCGGCACACTTTTAAGATATTTTTTTGAATTAGTTTGTATTTTGCTTGCTGATTACCATGGACACAAGAGTTATTGATATAAATCCAAAGTAACACGAAATAATACACTTACATTTCTGCTGGATCTGTCTCCCAGTCATCTTCAAAGATCTATAATGAAATAACCACAATATTAGTTAAATACATTGATAAATGTAAGCTGTATTTTAGTCTCTAAGTAATATTGATCACTTTAAAGTACCAAATGATAAATTTATTCTCCATTAAAATGAATTTAAGGGCGCTTTGCCCGCGCGTTTTTTTATCTCTCTCTATATAAATGGATGTTTGTATATATGAAATCGCTTCACTCCAACACACCGTTCAACAGATCGCTATGAAAATTGGGCATGAAATGTATTTTTTGTGAAAAAGATTTTTGTGCTATCATCTTTGTTGCAGCTCCCCACCAGGTGGTTCCCCGACTTCTGCGCCGTCAAATCAATCGCCAACGCGGTCGCTGAAAATGATGCCAACTTAGCTCCATCACCCACATTTCGCTATATTTCCATTGAATCGCCATTATAATGTAAGGAACGGCGGTGCTCACGAATATTATAATTTCAATATGAAATAAATACAACAGAAAGTAATATAAATGTTATTACACATTCAGATATAAATTATTTATACTATTTTAAGCGTTCATTGCACAAAATTTGTAACAATGTGTTACTTTTGCTGAGCAGAGATTAGCTTAGGAAGGTGTTTTCGAAAATCGACCCACAAGAGAGTTACGGGGCGTTATGAATAAAAAAATCCTTTTTATCAGCTTTTTGACCTTCAGACTTTAAATTTGACTTATATGGTCAAATATAGCTGAGATATTCAAAAAAGCTTTTTTTTTTATTTGCAATTCACATAAAATTAGCCCATTAAAAACTTCTTTATCCTTCAATCTGTAATGTTTAATTTTTCAATTGACCCGTGTGAAGAACGGGTATTCCATCTAGTAATATATAAAATTTAGTTATGCATGTCAATGTTTTTTTGACATATTTATTTGAAATAGATTCATTTGATGTTCAAATATGTTGTTGTGATAGTTGAGTAGCTATATGGACGTAAACTCGTAAGCTGCGTTGTTTCCGTCAAGTCGTGAATTCGGATTCTTATGAAACTAAAGACCTCCATATAGAGGAGCTAATGCATGTAAAATTTGTCGTTTATTAAAATCTTTACGTTCGCATGGAAAGGAATTTCGAATTGTAGAGTGCCAGTTCAGGTGTCATCGACGTCTGTTGTCTTTAGCTTAAAACTGCGGGTCCACCACCAATAGCCATTGTTGACACTTTGTGTACAGGACTCCATCGGCAGGCTTTTCGTTCTTTGCTCGATAGTTAAATAAAACTTGTAAGCAGTAGCTGTTGTTTTGTTTATGTCCTTTATTGTCAGGATAATTACTAATTATTTTAGTTTTCGTAATGAACTTTGCACCAAGATAGTACCATCGTTAAAAAGGATTTAATTCGTGAGTATTACACAGTCTACTAAAAAGAATTTTAATTTTCGTCGTATTTTGCATGAACAGCTCTCATGTTGCTTTCAAGTTCTGCGTTAGTGAACGATCAATCAATCATGTGTTCAAATGTAATAATGTATTTTCATAGAATATTCTTTATATCTCTACATTCGAAAACGAAAAATAAGCATTATCTTTAACCCTTTATCTACCAATGGTACTTATAAGTACCACCACTTTAAAATTAAATAGAATAACCAATTTTACGAATACTCTATTTAACAAGAATATTCTTTTAAATCCATTCTTCCAAGATATATGGCAACACCGGTTCTATGATGAGTATTTTAGTGAGGAAGGCGAATAGTTTTATAGCAAAAATTGCGTTTTCTGGCATTTTGATCGGATTGCGAAGATTGTCATTTTTGTTCCGAAAAAGTATTTAATGTAAAACGGTGTCTTATTTTTTTTTTTTTTTTTGTATGTTAATGAAGACTTTAGAAAACGATTTGACTATTTATTTTACGTGAACAGTGAATATAACTAATTTTACAGTTGAATATCCTTAATTAATTAGCTTTAACTTGTTAAATTTCCCAAAGTTGAGTGTTTTGTTTATGTGTATCCCTTAATTTTTAATGTAGTGATTCCAAAAAAAAAAAAACTATTGCATGAAAATAACTGCAGAAAATCATAATGCGGCAGATAAAGGGTTAACCTCCCCTGGCACTTTTCAGACAAATAAAAACTTTATTTTATAAATTCAAAACTATATCTCACATCTTATACTACTTCACACAATTTCACTCTCAGGTTCTCTCTTCTCTCCTATCTTACGCTTTAAGTCTTCTCTTTTGAGAATACACTTGTACATCATTGATGTTGAAACACAACGGCATTTACTTCCTAATTTAAAATATTCCGTATCTGTCCTAAAATAAATTACAGTTACCCTGTAATTAATTCATTTGAGTTTTTCAAGAACATTCAAGATTTTTTTTTGTAGTATGAAATGTATGCACCATCGGCTTATTTTACTTTTAATTATGAATTTTAACTTAATAGATTGTTTTGCTAAAAATGCTACACCTTTGAGTTTGCTACATCTTTAATTAAACTTTTATTAAGTTTGCTACGCCTTTAATTAAACCTTTAATTAAGTTTGCTACACCTTTAATTAAACTTTTAATTAAGTTTGCTACACCTTTAACTAAGTTTGCTTCACTTTTAATTGAGTTTGCTACACCTTATAATTAAGTTTTCTACACCTTTAATTAAGTTTGCTGCACCTTTAATTAAGTTTGCTACACCTTTAATTAAGCTTGCTTCTCCTTCAATTAAGTTTGCTACACCATTAGTTAAGTTGTTCAAAATATTCGTCATTTTTCTGGATCTCAAAAGCTAATATTTTATCTTTATTGAAATCTATGTAAATTTGATTTACACTAATATTATAGTGGATATTCCTTTCTTTATGAAGTAACTCTGTTATTTTTTAATTTAACTATAGAATTATTTTTATATTTATGAAACGTTCTTTTTACGTTTAACATTTTAATCTGTCAGAGAGACATAGTAATTAATTTAATAAACTTATCAACTTTATAAAACCATCATGCTTGTTATGGCTGTCTACAGTAAACTATTAAGAGACTAAGTTTTCATAAATATTTATAATATGTAGGCCCCTTATTGCATATTAAAGCTATAGAACTTAAGAAATAGATTATAATGTAAAACTCACCATTTTTAAAATTTAATTCTTCCGGAGAAAAACTAGGCAGTATGTCAGAAATCAAATTTTTCTTTTCATCAAACTTTTAAATCAATTATTTATACATTCGGTTGCGTCATTTTTTCTGGGAAATAGTTTCGTAAACTAAAGAAATAAAAGACGGAAGAACTTTGCATTATGATATGTTCGTTGAGAGATATCAAAATTTTCTTGGAATAATGTGTAATAACTTTTACTGGGATAGATATATTACGCTTCTATAAAAACTCATTTTAGAAATCCAGGCGTACTTGTTTTTATCGTGAAACCACAGTAACGTTTTTACATACACAGCTGTGTGTACAATTTTTCCAAATGTTTTTGAAGACCTCTACCGAGGGATTATTGAATATTTTTACTTGCATTTTTCGACGTTTGAAACAGCGTCATCTACTGACAAAGGCATAATACACAGTTTATGTAAAAATTCTTGTTGTTAAAAGCCATTCATGTCATGGTTCATTGAATTTCAAATAGCTCTGTTCTAATTCATATTTCCTTCAGTTTTATCCAATAGATTACCATAAATCATAGGTTTCTTTATATGTGTTGTCATATTTTTTATTACGTTTCGCCGAGATGTTTTAAGACGAAATATTTTAAAATGAGGATGAGAATCAGGAACTATTCATCAAAAATTTTAATCGATTTTTCTTAGTTTCTTTGGTGATTCTATTACGAAAAACATTTTTAAAGTAGCACAGCGCTTCTTAAACTTCAAATATTTGCGACCCAATATTCAATCATAATTTTCATCGCGACCTCCTCCATACAATAACAATGAATTGAATTCAATAATACGATACTTCGATGCTAAGGCTACAATACGACTTAAACCTCTTGAAGGCGCATATAAACGTCTCACTCAGCCAAAGCATTATTTCCCCTGGACGTATATATACAAAAATTATTCCGAAAAAATATAAAATTATTCCGAAGACAATGGAATGCAATAAAAGGGACTTGACCGGTCTGGGAATTATTTACTTATTTCAGAGGATTTGCTTATTTATTCTTTTTCTTCCCTCCCAGAATACATCACAATACAACACATAATCCTCAATACATCACATAGCACGCCTTCTTGGAAAACAGTGGCATTGGGGAGCGAATGGCGTAACTTTTAATCGGCAGTCAAGGTGTTAATTATAAACCGTGCAAATTATCAAGATAAGTGTTAATTTTAGAAAATAATTTTGTATATGACAAGATCATAGGGTCACTGGTAATTATTAAGCTTGTTCTTAACTTAGTATTGCTGAATTAATTATAAAATAAATTGTGCAGTAATGATACATTTATAAGTGAATTATATCAGTGTAAATGTGCCTTTTATTTTTCATTACGTCAGAAAGTTTTTTTTTTTGTTTACTTCAGTAAATTAGTAATTTTCTTAAATAATGAAAAGTCTTCGACTTTTCAATATGCTCGTGCCCCTTTCGTAGAGTTATCACGCCCCCCAAGGGGGGGGGGGTGCACCTCACAGTTTGAGAAACGCTGGAGTAGCATTTGCATTATTAATACCACAAATGTTTTTATACAAATAATAATAAAAATCAAATGGTTCAACTCTAAAGGACAGTGATCAATTAATTTGATAATCATAGTTGTGTATGTGTGTTAATTCTATTTCTTTTTTTTTATCTTTTCAAACATAAATTTGTGATTTGATTTATTCTTTTCAACGTAACTGTTTTCTATGCAAGATATGAACACACAGACCAGTGACGTAACGGAGAATATTAGAGCCCACACTGCAAAGTCCAGTTTCAGGCCCCAAGCCCAAATACGTACTTGGTGTCAGTCAGGATTTGGGCCCCCCGCAATGCGAAAGTGTACGTTATGCCACTGAAATAGGCTTTTAACTATAAAGGGAATGGATAAAAACAGTGGCGTAACGAAAAACATTTGGACCTCCGTGCAAAGTTAGGTTTTGTGCCCCCAAGTTGGATTTTACAAAGGGTAGGTACTTGGCGGCAGTCAGCTTTGCCCCCCCCCTTCTCGCTATGCGGGGCTGTACGTTACGCCACTGGATAAAAAGAAATAAAAGGCTTGCTACATTTACACTTATCATTTTATCATAAAGATGAAGACCTACCAAAATGGCTTCATAAGGAACTCTAGAAAAAAAGTTTATTTTAATATAATTTTCATTTAGTAGCGCCTTTAAATGCTTTATAAAGATACTAAATGAATTAATCTGCATCTAGTTTTATATGTTTGAAGGCATAGATGAGGTTTCAACGTAACATCGTTAAAAATGATGTAAATAAATTAAAGTATTTTATATATCCTTATAAGTTATAAGAAAGTGTATTAAGTTATATTTAATTTTTATATAATCCTATCATCTGTACCTTTTTTGTACTAATAGTTGTAATAATAATTACTGAAATAGTTCCTAACATTTTCCAGCAGAAATTTGAAAAGCTTTGAAATGTTCAATTCGCATCTATTTTGATAATATTTCTCGATTGACTTAGATGCTATTTTAGCATGAAATTTTAGGAGGAATAATAAAAATCCACTCTTAAATACATAAAATATCATTGCTTAAATAAAATGGATGACGTCAAAAAAAATGCAGTTTTTTTCGTCTATTTAGACAATACAGTTGTTTAAAGTTCTATTCTTCAGAAAATTTTAACCAGATTGTTGTAATACTAAAACTAAAAAAAATGGTATAACATTTTTAATAATGATTACTAATATTAAGGAATTTAGAATTCACCCCCCTTCCCTTACCATCGCGATTTACTCGTACTTACGTAATTTAATCAAGTAAGGAGGAATTTATAAAAAGTTCAAATATAACATATGAATATAAAATGAGTATTTTTCAAAGAAAAACTATTCATTTTTCTGATATGCAGTTTAAAAAGCTTTATTAATAATGAATTATAACACACAATACATGCTTATGAAATTTGTAATAAATGAGCTACTTTTTCTAGTAATCATATCGTGTTTGTTATTTTATATTTCAGAATGATTTATTGTTTAATGCCGTCGAACTTAGAAATAACACAAGAACAATTCATTTTAATCCAGAGACAAGTTACTGTCACATATCTAACAATTCTATAACTTTAAAAAGATTGAATACTATGATAATTATTTATTTTAATTTCAACCGAAAAAAAATGATGATGGAACCATTTTTTATCGCATATTATTTTCCTTTTTTATTTATTGTATTTAAATCAGGTGTGAAACGACTTTTTCATATTTTCTATTGAGTAAACTAAGTGCTTTATGGAAAAAGATACTTTCCTTTTTATACTCTCGAAACCAAAAATTTTAAAACCATTTCATTCAAAAACCTTAATATTTTCTTTGCATGACCTCGAACATTTCTAAATCCCTTCACTTCATTTATTACTTACTTTCATTTGCCAAAGCAAAGTAAGACATAATAATACACTTTCCAACTTTATTTTCGACTATTTCAATAGGCATCAAAATAAAAATCAGGTTATTTGAATTTCGGGCAAACGATAATGGAATAAAAATAACTTGCGAAATGGACTCCATACACCTGACGTCATAATCACGTGATGATATACAAAACAAATAGCCACGTGTTTGATTCGACTGAGTATTTTGGCGGAATTTTTGTATTTACATCTACTATCAAAAACAAATGAAAGAAGTTGTTCCAAAAGAAATTTCGACTGAAATGTGTGTACTTTTTAATAATTTCATTTTCAATATTTTGTTTTTATTGAATACGCTGACGATTTTTAAAGTTTTAAAAAGAGTCTGAAATATTTTCTGAGCATTTCGAATTCGAAGAATTTTAATTTTGCAAACATACACAGATCAGGGTACCACTTCTGTGATCTATTCTGAATGCTCTGTGTTTGTTAAGTATGTAGTTGATTACCTACGTTTTTTTTTTTTTTTTCAATTCCTACTATTAGTTCACAATTTCTCAATATTTATTTATGTTGTTCAAATTTTCAATCGTTAGTAAAATACATTTTAAAGTGGTCGATTGAGCTAAAATTTTATATACATGATTATTTTGGTTGACAATACAGAATTTAATAAAAATTAATTGATTAAAACTAATTATTCTAATAAATATAAATACATCCATGTTGGCATCATTTTTGGCGACATAGTGACCATTTTGGCGACTTGTGTCCAAAATTTAAAGGTTTTTTCTCACATTTTAAAACATTTAGTTGAACTGAAATTTGAAACACATTTGTTTTGGATAGCAATGCAATACTTTAATGATAATTAATAAAAATTAATTGTCACTTAATGTTGTGATTCTTCATATGTATACACATATTTATATTAACTATAATTATTTGATAAAAAGTAACTAAAATTTTTCTTACCTAAGAAGGAATTGACTTATTTTTTTTTATAATACTTGTTTTTGTTATTTTAAGATTATTTTCGACAATTTTACAAGCACTACAGACAAAAATTTGAAACTCAACTGTCTTAATAAAGAAATTTGTTCTGTTAAATTTTATTGGAATAAAATCTCTCTTAAATTTTGCCATCCATTTAGTAGCAATAAAAATACTTTTAAATTTATAGAAATATCATCATAACTGTGTATATAATGTTAATATATATCTATGCATTTTCTATGTTGCAGTCATTTGAAATTTTATTGTACTGTATGTTGATAAATGTGTCGACTTCAAAGCATTTCAATTTTGCAGACACGAAAAAACAAACCAGGGTTCTACTTCTGGGACCTGTTCCGATTTTCTAACTGATGAATAAGTATGCAGTTGAACCCACCTACATTTTTTTTTCTCTTTATATAACTATTTTCACTAATTTAACAAGCATGATAGATAAGATTTTGAAACTGAACTGGCTCAGCAAAGTCATTGTTTTGTAATTTTCAGAACAATACACTTACAAATACAAGTAAATTAATGAAGTTCATATGTACTTTAAAAAATATGCATCCATAAATGTATAATGCTGTATGGTGAAGAACATACAATATATTTTAATAATTTGTGAGATTCATATTCCACTATTTTTCCAGAAATCAGGGAATAAATCAGTTTGATACTGAAGAGCTAGATCATATAGAAATTGAGAAGCACGTATCTATCTATATTCTTAAAATACTGATTGCATTAACTTTTCCTAATATTAAAAAAACAATTACGATAAAAGAAAATTTCTAATTATCAATTTTACTATACTACAACTGACATTTTAAATTTCACGTTATTTTTATTTTACATTTTTATAAGCTTTAAATTCATGAGTAGTTACATATACATGCATAATTATGTAAAAAATGTTTTAAAAATTCTTTTAATACAGGGATAGCAAACGTTACATTCTGATTAAGTCCAGCACTTTCCATTCCTTCCTAGATAAGCTTGCCTTTCACAAAACAGAATAGAAGCAGAAGAATATTGTACAGAAAAATAAATGCATTGCAAATAACATTAAGTGATTTGCATATGAAAACCTTAACAGAGGGTTTCATTGCAAGAGATTTTTTAGTGTATTCAATGTTTTAAATATTGAAAATACCTTAATGTCCCCCCAAAATAATATTTTGCAAGTGATTGATATGTTTTTGGTAAAATTAAGGACAGGTGTGTCCAACACACAAACAATAGAACATATGTTTAGTTAATCTAAATTTTACACATCTTCACAGTAGTTAACAGAGATACTTCAGTATTTAATTATCTAAAAAATTAGGTTGCAAAAATCTGATATGTAACCATACATGTTGTATCAAAAACAGGTATACATACATATAAATCAAAAACTTATTGTTTTTAATAATTTTAGAATATTACAGGGAAAAAGAAACATTTTTGAGAACCATTCTCTATAGAAATGGAAAAATATTTTAATTTACTACAGCTTCTTTAATGTTTATACTTGATAATTTTTTTTTTTAATCAAATACCATTTTTAAACATTAGAAGTCAAAATTATCATTTACCATTTGTAAAATTACACGTAAAAAAATTACGCAACATTTTGAAAGTCCTTACTCGCTGTGCTATTTTAGGTAAAATATATGATTGATCGAGAATTGGTTTCCAAATATAATAAATTAAAGTTTTTTAATTAAAATCTGTGTATAATAGAATATGTTTATGTCCATTTATGGAATATAAAAGTCCTGCTCACTCTTACATGATCAAAATAAAGTCATTTTTGAATCCCTAATTCTTTTACAAAATAAATAATTGAATAATTGTAATATATTTGTGTGGTACCTATTAGCACAACATTTGTTTTTCAGAGTTTGACTGTGGTATAAACCTATCACACACTTGTACAATTTTTTTTATTATGTATTACAAATAAGCATTTATAGGTATTTGCACAATTTGTAGAAGATTTATCATTATTGATTAGATTTGTGCTTTATATCGATTTATTTTTACATAAATATAAAAGTCTAAAAGACTCATGAATATTGATATTATCCTGCTTATAAGTCCTGAATAAATTTTTCGCATTAAGTTACTTACAAATATTGGCCCAAGAAGAGTACTTGGATCAATTATATATTTATTGAGAATTAGGATCATGAAACCAAATCTGGCTTTATGTATAGACATTTGATTTGGTGGGATGTTGTTGCATTATACAGCCAATAAATGGAGCTGTTCCTGCTCATGTTTGAACACAGTAATAATAATAACATAATTTTTTTAAGTTCTTGATGTGTTTTTGCTTGGCAAAATTATTTGGCAGTTTAATACAAAGTTCCTAATTTTGGAATGGTATGAGTACTGATTTAGCATTTCTTTGAAAAACTTTGAAGCAATTTAATATTTTGCTCAAGAATAATTTGGGAAACTGAAAAGTTTCTTGAAATTTAGGATTTTCTTTGTAAACTAATGATATAATTAGTTAATTATCTTGCTTATAAGTAGTAGAAACTTATTTTGATTAGAATGGAACTCTGTTTATTCATGATAAACTTTGGTAACTTGTTGATGTTTAATAATGATTTTAATCTTTAATAATATAATTTGGTGGCAAGCTTCTCAATGGTATAGGCCACAAGAAAGTGTTAAAAAAAATTGGTTTTTTTTTTAAATGTTTAGGGCATTGTGAGGCCTTAAAATAGTATGATTTATACCAATACATTGTGAAGTTTTTAAAAATATGTTATAAAATACCAATATTTAGCAATTTTAGTCTTAGTAATTATCACCTACAAATGTTAAAATTTTTTTTTATAAATTATTGTCTCCTTGGAAAAAAATTGAATTATATTAAAATATGCGAATAATTTTAGAAATTGTTTGAAACATGCTAAATTATTTTCGTGAAAATTTTTACATATAGAAGCATACAAAATTTTTGTTAGCAAGTTTATTTTAGTAATTACAATTATTTAAAATGCATAATTTATCAACATTTAATTTTAATATTACATGATTATAATACAAGTGAAGCATGTGAAAATTTAATTTTTTTAACAAAAAAATTCATTGCAATTTAAAAAATGCATTTTTCATATTCTATTGAAAGACTAGCGGTGACATTACTTCATTATGTACTCATGTGAAGAGTATTTTTTCTAAGATGTATTCCAAAAGAGAATTTTTTTTTTTTGTCAGTTTCAATATTTATTTGCATTAATATGGATACATAAAATTGAAACATTGTTATTGTATACTAATTTTTTAAACAACTGTTCTATAAAAAATTCCAAAGACATAGTAAGATCTTTTGAAATATATGATGATTCTGTAATGAAATAACACATTAGCCAGCTTTGATTGTCTGACTTTACTTAGTAATTATGATTTACAAAGGTTTGAAATTTCTTTTAGAAATTTCTCTTTAAACTTCAAAGTTTAAAAAAGAAAATACTCTTACACTATTAAGTTAAAGAAAAAAAATCATGTTAATACATAATTTTTAGAAATAATGATTAAATGTTATTGGATTATTCTTTATTACAAATTATTCTTATGATTATTGAATTGTATTTAAATTGTCTAATTGATGTAAACCAAACAAATATTTCCATACAATTTTAAAAATAAAAGAATGATTAACATTAAAAACTTTGATGTCCAAACAATAATACTGAAAAGGATTTCAAGAATAGCAAAAAGGAAACTTTATATGAATATTAAAAAATAAGTTAAATTCACAGGCTTTTCGTAATTACCAAGAAGTTTCTATTTTAAAAAAAATATAACCAATGTCACAAATTTGGTAAGAAATAAATACCTTTGCTTACAAAGAATGGATGAATGTATTCATCTGCTCTGAAACATGACACATTTTAGAATGTAAAAATAATATTGTTAATGCCGGGGTTCCAGGATTTCAAAGAGCAAGTCAATTCTTCAGGAGCAATGAAAACTTATCCTTTTAAAACAATCCTGAAAAGTTCTTCACAGCACTCGGACACAACTAACAGTGTCTAGATATACAAATAAGTAATGTGTTCAGGTAACGGTTATACATTTACGTGGAATCTCTATTATCCAATCATCATAATAGTTGATTTGCAGTCTCTCGTCCTATTCAACAGCCGAAGTATTAATTAATCGCTCTTGCTGACTTTCCGTAGACTAAACAAATTTTGTTTCGGCGAGCCACTCCCTATTTACAGTCTGCACGAATTTTTCGAGAAAAATTCGCTTACATCATGATTTTGATATTAGTATATTTCTCATATTTCCAGAACCAATTTGTTCAATAGAGCGCTGCAAAAATAAACTTATAAAAAATAATTACTAAGCCTATAAGTATACAAAAATTCGAAGCCAAAGGAAGGAAGTATAAACTAAACTTAAATCTAATACTATTAACTAAAACTACATATATTTAGTCCCTTTCCTTAAACTAAAATAGTAGAAAATATATTAAAAATATTTAAAGTACTAAAAAGAATTTAAAGAATATAAAATAATAATGTTTACAAATTTGAAAGTTAGCGCGCAATCACAAGTGTCATACT